>JAZFAU010000242.1:442500-455000 GCA_037178615.1 Dione vanillae | reverse complement strand
TCATGGGCCTCTTCAGTTTAGGGAACAAGAAAAAGTCACAGGGGGCCAGATCTGGGGAATACGGTGGCTGCGGCATCATTAGTGTGTTGTTTTTGGCCAAAAAGTCGCGCACAAGCAACGATGTGTGAGCAGGGGCGTTATCGTGGTGCAAAAGCCAATTTTTGTTCTTCCACAAAACCGGGCGTTTCTGGCGGATTGCTTCGCGCAAATTGCGCATAACTTGCAGGTAATAAACCTTATTGACCGTTCTACCCTGTGGCAAGAACTCATGATGCACCACGCCCCTGCAATCGAAGAAAACTGTCAGCAAAACTTTCACATTCGACCGAACTTGGCGCGCTTTTTTCGGTCTTGGTTCGTGCGGCAGCTTCCATTGAGATGATTGAGCTTTGGTTTCCACGTCATAACCATAAACCCACGATTCGTCACCAGTTATGACCCTCTGGAGCAAATTTGGGTCGTCGCGGACAGAGTCCAACATCTCATTAGCAATGTTCATGCGATGCTGTTTTTGGTCGCAATTGAGCAATTTTGGTACGAATTTCGCGGCGACCCGTCTCATGCCCAAATCATTGATAAAAATCGAATGGCACGAGCCAATCGATATGTCTAGGTCCTCAGCAACTTCTCTAATGGTGATTCGACGATTGGCCAATACCATTTTCTCCACTTCATTAATTTTTTCGTCTGTTGTTGAAGTGCTCGGGCGTCCGGCACGCTCTTCGTCGTTCACATCTTCTCGGCCTTCTGAGAACATTTTGTACCACCGATAAACGTTGCTTCGGTCCAAGGTAGCTTCTCCGTATGCCACAGTCAACATTCGGAATGCATCCGCGCACTTAATTTCGTTTTTCACACAAAATTGATACACGTTCTTTGATCCATTTTTTTGAATGGGTAAAAATCGAAGACGATCCAAAACACGTGCAAGCAAAGCAGCTGTCAACAATTAAGTGAACATTCAAAATGGCCGAGGTTGTCGGCATAAGTGAGAGACATGAGTACCAACATAACGCCACAAAAAAATTGAAATTCGAATATACGTAACCCGCGAAAATTCAAAATTCGCGATACTTTTTGAACACACCTCGTACATAACTTCATGCTCTATCCCTAGTGGGGTAGTCAGAGAGAACGGAGCGCCAAACGCTGCAGTCCTTGCATACCTCTTCCGCCTCGTCCACTGTCATTAACCTCTTCATACATGCTCTTCGGGGAGTCCTCATGCTTATTACGTGACCTTCCTCCAGTATCTTGGACACTGTATTTTTCAAAGTCAATCTAGGTCTCCCTTTACCATTACCTACCATTAAACTTTGGTATAATTCCAGATGTTCCGAGAGATTTTGTCGACGAAGAGAAAGAAGTAACGCGCCTCCACTTGTTACCTCGCGAGCTTTGTTATTTGTATGACAACCCAGAGCGTTTCGTGAGTAAATTATGATTATTGTATGTATGTAAAAATTATTATTATTATAATTTCTTTTTTATAAACAAAAAGTTTAGTTTAGCAGAACATGAAAATCTTGGATACCAATTTATATATCTTTATTTCGATCGAAAATTAAGTTTGTCAATTTTAGTATACCTTAATATTGTTCTTTGACCATCATTCTTAAACAAAGCCCTATAAAATTTTTAACACAACGGAATGAATTTTTTGTGATTACAAAAAATATTTTTTTAAAGTGGAACAGGCACAGCTGAAATTATTTCTTTGACACTATTAAAAAAAATAGAAAAGCGAGTGAAAACGCAAACAGGTTACTAGTATTGTATAAATTAAGTACTTGTTGTGGTGCGACGTTCGTCAAAAAAAGCTACATTTTAAAATATTGTCATTTTTCTGATTTATATTTTCATTTCCTGGTAAGGAATAGTGAGGAAATGGATTTTGCCTACATTAGCCATCCAAATATGGTCCATTTAAAAATATGTCTGATTTATATTATATGTAGATAGAACATCTGTTTTCCATTTCCCACATTTCAGGCCACTGCCTTGTTAGGCGGAACTCAACGCCGCGCTAATTGCCAGAGCGAAGAAAGCTTAGTTTTTTAAAAAGAGTTCTCTTTTTCACTATATACGCAAATATAGCAAAATACGCAAGATCTCGAGATTTCCAGTAAAAAAAAGGAGGGCACTCCTTTCTACACTAACTTTCGTTTGGTCTTTAAGGTAAAATATATTTGTTTGTTATATTATAGAATGCTTCTGCTGTAGCGAGTGATCGAATCGCTTGCACGACAGGTTGCGGGTTCCATTCCGGCTCGCCGAGTGTCGTTCATGAGCACACAGGGCATTGGTCCATTGTATCTTTAGCACAAGGTATCCTTATATTTTCATATTGTAATACATTATTTTGAGAATTGCAGATAATTGTCTTAGGAATAATGTTTAAATTAGATTGTTTTAAATATTTTATTGGCTTTTGAGCAAAGTTTATATTTGAGGCTATCTTGACCAGTGACAATATATTCCTGCGGACACGATGGTTCTAGATTTGATACGTACCTGATGAAAATGAAATATTTTCCGCCATAAAGGCTGGACAAATGTGTGAAGCTACCTTCCGCTAACGTTAAACTTCTAATTCTTCTGTTTAATTTTTTTGTCGATAAAAAGTGATAGTGGACGCAAAGTCACTATGTTAGTGACTTATTAGTATTCACTAACATTGCTTACACTATATATTTTGTTTACCAGGCGGTTCTCCGTGCTTGGACCCACTTCGCCGTCGCCGGCCGCCGCCTCCCCCGCGTCACTTGCTGCTACACCCCTACGTGTCGTGGATAACCGCGGCCATCACTGGAAAACCTGTTGGAGCTTTTGCTAAAGATGATCCTTTTGGTTAGATATTATATATATATATATATATATATATATATATATATATATATATATATATATATATATATATATATATATATATATATATATATATATATATATATATATATATATATATATATATATATATATATATATATATATATATATATATATATATATATATATATATATATATATATATATATATATATATATATATATATATATATATATATATATATATATATATATATATATATATATATATATATATATATATATATATATATATATATATATATATATATATATATCAATTATTACTGTCCGTTCATGTGGACCTGCGTAACAAATTGTTGTTATTATTTTATTGTTATTGGAGCTTGCGTAGGAAGATGACTATATAAAAATGCCGAAGTCCAAAAATAGAAGAAGAATTCAAGAACAGAATACTATACAATATTTTATATTTCTTTTGTTATTTATACAGTAAAAAAATCCAAAAATTACTCCATGGGATTCGAACATTGCCACTTTCACACTCTTGATTTAGGATTAGATATGGTTATAATAGAATATTACTACTATATACCTAATACTAATATTAATATGTTGTGGCGCCGAGGCGTAAGCGTCTGCCTGTAAACGCGACGGTTTCTGGGTTCGATTCCCACTCGAGGAATATGGATTTTTCTATTTCCATTTTCTTCGCTCTGGCAACTAGGCAAAGCGCGGCGTTGAGTTCCGCTACTCAACACGCAATGCCTCGAAAAAAGCGGAAAGCGGGGACGGATAAACGGACGGACGGACGGGGTAGGAACTAAAGCAACGGAGTGTCTTAACACTAGGTTCGTATGGTTCCTGCAGTTCCCTCTGTCTACCCTGCCATTTGCGGGATAAAGCGTGAAGCTAAAAAAAATAATAATATAATGTAATAGTAATGTCCTATTGCACTTATTAACTAACTAACAATTGTATACTATTCAAGGATATGTAATGCCGCGAGCGTCGCTCTACGACGTGATCGGTCATCGCTGGGTAGGACATTGGTGGATGGGAGGTCTACGCTGTTCGGACCGAGGCGATGCTGCACAAGACATTTTCCGGTTCTACCATGAAGTGTTTCAAGTGAAACCTGTCACTTTTACCACTTTGACGTATTATTTGGAAGTGAGTGTTGAAGTTTTGTTTTTGGTTAGATCTACCTACCTATCTAATAAAGTAGGTAGAGAATATTGATATTTAGATAATGTGTGCTGGGTAGCGGAAAGTAATACCTATATTTTATTTACTTAGCAAGGTAGATTTTCCGTCTGAATGAAGGATGTTAAGAGTAACGGAGTTTAACGCTGTACCTTGTCTTGCCTTAAGTTAAGTTGTGTGTTACATTTACGCAACTTAACTCTAAGTAAGACAAGGTTATAAGTACAAAATACTTGCACAAGTAGATATACATATAATTTTTTTAGCTTCGCTTTATCCCGCATATGGCAGGGTAGGCAGAGGGAACTGTAGTTGCTTAATCGCTGCTTTTTTTCTTCCCCGCTTTCCGCCTTTTTCGAGGCATTGCGTGTTGATTCGCGGAACCGCGCTTTGCCTAGTTGCCCGAACGAAGAAAATGGAATCTTCCTCGAGTGGGAATCAAACCCACAAACCGTCGCGTTACAGGCAGACGTTGTGCCTCTGCGCCCCGACGGTTTTCATACATGTAAATGATAAATATAAACGATGTCAGCACAAGCCTAATCTCCATTGCAACTCTCTTATACCTTTCTCTTGCAGTCGTATATTACAAATCCCTGTACATATATAGGGTAAGGATGCCAATAATGAGATACCATTTCTATTTTTGGTTATACAAATGAAACTGTTACATGAAAAGCTTTCTCAGACATGTTTTAGGATCGGAAATTTTATTTACTTCAAATATATAATAGTAATTAAGTGCTAAATACAATATTTTTTTGGCTGTGCTGTAAAAAGTGAACAATGTCAGAAAAGGTATCCGAGGCAAGTGGTCTCTCATTATGAGATAGTATTTTATATTAGGTTTTTTGAAATTTTAGAGGCAAACAAATAAACAAAAACAATATTAATGCCATTATAAATACATTTTTATTGCAACTTATCAATCAAATATTATAGACAAACGTCAGTTATAATATTTTGGTATTTTTTGAATTATTAAATTATAGACTAGCATCAGTCAAAACAGGTTCACAGTAATTATTGTTTACACTTTAATTACACTTATGGAAATCGTATTTAACATTTTTAATATACATATCCTTTTGATGGGAGACATCTGAAATAAAAATTATACGATTTAATCAAACTTCTATAATAATTGCTTTTTTTGGGTACCACATGATAAGTAATTGGGTACCTCATATTACTAACCCCAGCATATCTCATATTAGGGAAAAAACAGTTTTTCTAAATGGATGCTTTTATTTTTGTTTTAAAATGAGAACACAATAAAGTTGAATTGACAACTTACAATTGATGATATAATTTATAAACAAAATCTGCATTAAGAGCTTTTAACGCAATAATAAAGTTGTTACATACCTTGTAAACATTCGATGAAAAATATTTGGTTTTACAAGAATTTAAAAACATGCCTAAAATTCGCTGGAAACCGGTATGCAACGACAAACGTTTGGCGCTATTTCTATGTCGATTCAAGCGACATTAGCGCCAAATGGCTGACGTGATTAGTTTAACAGATACCTTGCTATCTCATATTTAGCACCTATCTCATAATAGGCATCCTTACCTTAACATTTTGTGTTCAGATCAACGCAGCTCACGATACGCTCATAATATGCGTCAAAGTAGGGATGCCTTATCAAATGGGACAACCGAAAGTGAAGCAACTCGACACCCCTGAGGTTAAGGTAATGTCTTCGTACTTTATTATTGCTATAGTTCAAATATTTTTTTATTAGTTTCACGCTTTATGCCGCATATAGTAAGGTAGTTAGGTGGAACTGCAGGAACCGTGGGAACCTAGTGTTAAGACATTTCGTTCGAAGGCTTCTGAGGCGTTGAGTGTTACGTGGGGAATCTCATCGCCGCGTTAACCTGCAACTTTAACCGCGGCATACACGTGTTTCGCACGCAATAACTTTGATGCCACTGGCTCTTGCAGCGTGCGAGCTGGGAGCAAAAGGAACGTTTGTCACTTTCTGAAGTTAGTTCTACGTTCTCTGTTTCGCGTTTCCACTGTAACAACCCATTCTTCACTTCCAGCCCCAGTCTGCCATACTTAATATATCTCAGACATCAGACGTTAATATAAAATCTATAATCAATGTGTGTTAGTGATGACTTACGGCACAGAAACGTGGTCTCTTACTATGAGCCTCATAAAGAAGCTTAAGGTCGCTCAACAAGCTGTGGAGAGGGCTATGCTCGGCATTTCTTTGCGAGATTGTGTGCGCAACGAGGATATCCGCAAACGAACGAAAGTAATCGACATAGCCCAACGAATTAGTAAGTTCAAGTGGCAACCAGCAGGGCACATAATACGGAGAACTGACGGCCGCTGGGGTAGAAAGGTTCTCGAATGAAGACCACGTACCGGCAAGCGCAGCGTGGGACGGCCTCCTACTAGGTGGACGAACGACTTGATCTGGCCTGCAAGCAGCCACTAGATGCGAATGGCATTAAACAGGGCGCACTGGAGGTCCTTGAGGGAGGCCTATGTTCAGCAGTGGACGTCCTACGGCTGACACGATGACGATGATGATGAGACGTTAATAACGCTTCTATATACTGGATAGCCCGAATTTGTTAAAGTTAAATAAAATACTTTTTGTTTTGAAACGCTTTGTAATATATATTATATATTATGTATTATCTTACAGGTAGAAGTACCAATATTAACATTTACAAGTCTCTACAAGTTCCACGTGGACGCGTGGGCGTACAATGCAACCGAGTCGGAAACCTCCGAGCCCTCGTCTTCCTCTGTTGAGAGTGTGTCCGTTGAACAGCAGAAGGGTCAAGGTCAATTTGTTGACCCCAAACAGCAAAGTTGATTGTTTAATTAAAACATTTTATTGATTTTCTTTCTTTTTATTATTTAACTTTTTCATGAGGATCGTCGTGGCGCAGAGGAGACGCTATCTGCCTGTGAACGCGACAGTTTGTGGGCACGATTACCGTGGGGGGAAAATGGATTTTTCTATTTACATTTTCTTCGTTCTGGAAACTAGGCTAAGTGCGGCGTTGAGTTCCGCCACTCAACACTTAATGCCTCGAAAAAGGCGGAAAGCAGGGACGGAGAAAACAGGAACTAAACCACGGAGTGTACTAACACTAGGTTCCTATGAATGAATTGAATATATGTCAGTTCCTAAGATCTTTTATTTATTGATTTAATATATTTAAATATGTGTCAAACTTTATTACTTTTGCATAGATATTTTCTTAAGGGAATTTTTCATTTCTTTTTGAAATCGGGCTTATTATATATATTATATTTAAGATAATTTTTGGATATTTTTTTTATTCACACGAACGAATAATGTCAAATTGCAAACGACGGATGAAATATATTTATTCATGCAGTTATTAAAATAATTAACTTTTCACTAATACAAATAATGTTTTTTCGTGTAAATAATATTATAAGAATTACAAGAGCGTTATATCTAAGTAAGAGGTTGCCATGGCAACCATTCATCGAACTGTCCGAGCTGTTAGTCCCATCTTCGAAATACATTCTAGATCGAATCAATTAGTAATAGTTCTAGACAGGCCAAGATATTTCAGAAAACTATAGACTACTACTTCAACCGCATTTAAAGAACTTTTAAACCTAATTCCGAGGAGTTCTAAATAACAGAATTAAGATTCATATAAATGTTAATAGATCATTTAATAAATATGTTTTGTCAGTTAAGTAAGCGGCTCAACTTGTGCAACCATGGCGTCTTTATTTTTAAGAGATAAGATAAAGATTTAAATAAGCCGACAGTCGACGCCCTACTGCTACTAGGGACAGAGAAAACTGGGACGAAGCAACGGAGTGTCTTAACACTAGGTTCTTATGATTCCTGCAGTTCCCTCTGTCTACCCTGCTATGAGCGGAATAAAGCGTGAACAATAAAATAAAATAACCCGTATTCCCGCAAAACATATAGAAAGTTAAGTAGCGGAGTACGTTACAACATATTTTGCTAGTGTAGTGAAATTAAAATATATATGATTACACAAGAAATAGCCAGATTCATCGCGTAATTTTTGTAGACCCCTCGTTTCTACCAATTTGCAGTAGTCTATGGTTACATGTAGACTGTAATAGATATATTATTTCTAAATTTATTGTAGCTTCACGCTTTATCCCGCATAGTGCAGGGTAGGCAGAGGGAACTGAAGGAACTGTATAAACCTAGTGTTAGGACACTCCGTTGTGACGCAGAGGCGTTAGCGACTGCATGTAAACGCGACCGTTTGAGGGTTCGATTCCCACTCGGGGAAGATGGATTTTTCTATGTCCATTTTCTTCGCTCTGGAAACTAGGCAAAGCGCAGCGTTGAGTTCGAGGCGAAAAACGGAGACGGAGAAAACGTGGACTAAATTTATTGTGTAACTATAATATTTAATATATATGATGAGTAATTTGTCAAGAAAAGAAAAAATCTGGCTAAACAAGGCATGATTCGCCTGTCTGGCTAATCAAGAAGGCGTAATTTGTGGGTGTGTGGAGAAAAAAAATACTTAAAAATTACATAATTTCATATCTCATTTAGTTAAATATATTATAAATAATTGTAGTTGTTATATTACAGTTATATGTTATAGTACATTCTTAGTACAGTAGGAATAAAAAAATATGATTAAACCGAACATGCACCGTTCAAGTTATATTATTATCCATCCAACTATAGGGCGTGCCTACTAAATCGTATTGCTAACTCACTTCGCCTCGTAGGGTCAGCTACTTACGTATGCTAATAGAAAATTGAGCCTTAAAATAAAGTAAATTAATTATTTTGGACTATTTTGAACTATTTTGGATTCATTGTGGACTATTTTGTTCTATTTTGGACTATTATGGGCTAAAAGTTAATTTTCACATGCGGATCTTATGAGTTACTTTTACTAAATTATGTAGACTCGATATTCGTACAGTAAGAACGCAAAGTCTTGGGAAAGATATTCTTATAATTTTTGAGACATTTTGTGTTGAGTTGCATAACTGAACGTAGTGTTTTGTATTTACAATGTGATTTTTGTATTTAATAGGTCGTTTTTTTTTGGATTTGGTACTCAAAGTTTTTTTTTTTTTTAGGGCGGCACGGCTTTATCCCGCACATGGCAGGTAGCATAGGAACTGCAACGAACCATAAGAACCTAGTGCGAAGACACCCGTTACTTAGTCCCTGCGTACTCCGTCATCTCTTTCCGCCGTTTTCGATGCATTGCTGTTGAGTGGCGGAACTCAACGCCGCGCTTTGCTTTAGCTGCCAGAGGCGAAGAACAGGAAATAGAAAATCCATGCGTTCTCCGACTGGGGAGCGAACCCAGTAAACCGTCGCGGGGGTTACAGGCGACGTTTGCGCTCCGCCACGAACGAAAAATCCCAAACGGTAAGTCGAGTTAGATTGTCAACCATATATTCATCATTTTACGAAAACTAGCTTGAAAAGTTATTGGAAGCAAATGTATCAAAACTTATTAAAAGAATAAGACACATAAGACTCGTAGAAATTTTGTTTTCGCATTATAGTAAACATTATAATGATGTTACACGTTTTTAGGCTTCACCTTTATCCCACACATAGCAGGGTGACCATTCCGCTTTCCGCTTTTTAAGGCATTGCGTGTTGAGTGGCTGCACTAAACTCCGTTTGCTAGTCCGTCAGCAAAAAAAATCAAATGAAAATTTCACTTCCCTGTATGGGAAATCTACAACCAAAACTCTAACACCTAAACATATCGGAGCCACGGCGAAACAAAATGGAACCTCTAAGTATCTAAAGTCCGTAAATGTTTTTGATTTTTTAAAAAAAAAAAACTATACTATTAACGGAACTAAAATTTGGAAGTTTAAAATATGTCCCTTAAAGTACAGTTATTTTGTGGTGGCAGTAAACAGAATTGGAATTTTTAGTTGATTCCTACATTTAATTCTAACTATACTTTCAGTATTCCCGTCATACGGTTCGTACATAGTTATAGTGCAACATAGTAAGTAAAAAAAATAGGGACACACTAATTATATTGTTTCGAAAAACAAAACGATTTACTTAGAGAAAGTCACAGGTAAAAGCTTGAATATATATTGATATTTGATATTTTCTTCTGTCGCTACGTATATAAGCTTACTGTTCACAATATAAGGGAAGAAGGCAATATAAGCACCGCTCTAAGAGCAAATTAGACGTAAGTTGTTTTGATAAGCGGAATGATACAAATGTTCGCCTGAGTACTAACGGTATCATGTACATTATGCTGAAAAATTGTTTTTAGGTTATTTCTTATATGTTTATAATATTTAAGTCCACACTAAAGGATTAAAATACTCAAGGACCATATAAAATTTTGAACGCAGCGGGATTTGACCTGCGTCCTTATTCGGAACCGGCAAGCGGCCTGACACTAGCAATTTTGTATTTGACTTCCTATCATTGGCATTTTTGTTAATTATTTTTTTTCTTCTTATTTAAAAATTGCTATAAGAAATTTAGTGCGGAACTTAATGTACTAGAACTGAACTGATTTACATTGAAACAATTTGTGAAGTATTAATCATTATATATTATTTGTGAATGTGTACTTAATTTTACCTTTGGTACCGTGTAAAGATCTTGAAACACAGGATTGGTGAAAAATAGACGATGTTCGAACTTGAACCGTTCAATTGATAATTTTATCAACAAATTCTACACGTTAGCTAAATGCATTTGCTTGAAAAAACTTATATGCGCGCTTGTTGGGTCCAATATACACATAATGTCCGTTTCACGAAAAAATGGTTCAAAGCAAAATTGTTGTATAGATAATAACAGTGTTAAATATTATTTATCTTACTTGAAAAAACTAGGCAAAGCGCGGCGTTGAGTCCGCCACTCAACACGCATGCTTTGAAAAAGGCGGACAGCGGGGACGTAGAAAAAAAAAGGGCCACAGGGACAAGCAAACGGAGTGTCTTACACTATGTTCCCATGGTCTTGGCAGTTCCCTCTGTCCTACCCTGCCATGTGCGGGATAAAGCGTGAAGCTATGTATAGTAAATAGATATACAACAAAGCAACTAAGGCCGCAACGTATTCCGTCATTGTGTATGACTAATGACATTTTTAATTCACTGGCCCGCTCGAAAACGTCATAAATTAAAAGAAGAAATAAGAAAACTTTTTAACAACTTTAACACCCTTTCCTGCGTATATACAGAACTAATATTATTTTTTATTATTGTTAAGAAATAACAGGATTAAAAGAAATCATTTATTTTAAAAAAAATTATAAAGAAAAATATAACTAATAAAAAAATTATAATTAAGGAAAGCAGAGAACAGAGAGTTTTAACACCAGATTTCTACGTTAGGAGCCGTGGAAACCCGGTGCCCTCTGCCAGGGAGTAGGCAGAGTGAACCGGGATTCCATGGCTCCTAATGCGTGACAAAGGGTAAAGCTAAAAAAACTATTATTATTATACTGTAAGCACTTTTATTATTAAGTGTACTTATAAAAGTAATACGTATTTCAAGATAGCAAAATCATTTATCGCGGATGCATCTCTATGTAATCGATATGCTATATCTTATCAACCTAATATACACCCTTTGCGTATAAATTAAAGGCTAAAATGGTTTGATTTATTTATTATATAACTATAGTATATGTATATTGTTATCGTTGTTAAATACATTATTATTAAGAATGAATATTTATATCATATTGACCTTCGTAACCTATAGGGCCATTGATTAGTGCTTACTTGCATAAAGGTCGTAGGTTCAAATCCATTTCAAAATAATAAAATAGTGATAAAAATTTACATCTGCTCCGTCATTTAGTATTTGTTATTTCATATATACATATATTTCGTATATATTTTTCTTATATTTGAAGTAAATATATTTGAGTTGTATGTGATTTTATGACTTTCTTCTATGCGTCAAGTTGCGGAACTCAACGCCGCGGTCCGTACTGGCCAGTGATGTATTCAGAAATTCAATTAACATGTGGGGTACACAAGACCTCAGTACATAGCTATGCAAGCATTGCTTTAATGTACCTATAAGAAATTATTATTAAAACTTAAAAGAAATTATTAGTAAGTACTTAACTTAAAAAGAAATTAGTAGTAATTTCTTTTTCAATACCTAAAAATCTTGCAACCCAGAAATACAGATAAAAATAAAAATATAATTCAATTTTAAACTCAATTTATGCCTGTAACGGGACCGTTTGTGTTGACCTGTAGCTTCAACAGATAAAACAAAGAAAAAGTTACTTACTGCAAATGGCTACCGTTGGAATAGAAGAAAATTTAAATAAAATTAAAAATAATCATTTTTTTAGCTAAATACTCTATCCCGTATAAAAAATGGCAAAGAAAACTTAGTGTTAAGACACTACGTTATCTATTTCTCGCTTTTTGTGAAATTCGCCTAGTAAAGTCCTCAAATAGGAATCGAATCCACAAA
>JAZFAU010000242.1:160000-437500 GCA_037178615.1 Dione vanillae | reverse complement strand
TTTTACGGGCCAAAATTTTACGTGACAACGTCTTTTTTTCGGTAGAATATTTATTGATATGATTAATAATTATAACATAAATTGCACAAATTATAACTATAGAAATTATATGTTGTTTACTAAAACATTGTACATGTGTCAAGTGATACGCGCGGCGGACCGATCATAGTTCGGTGACAGTTGACACATCGTTACGTTACCTTTTCATATGTGACTCCGAGCGCAACCTAATTTAAGACGTTATCACGTCAAAAATTAGTCGGTCTCAAGTAATATAACCTCTCATATTTTGCCAACGAAATTTAAAGCTATTCTCTACCAAAAAAGAATAGACGAGAAATACCATTTCCCGTAAAAGCCATTTTTGTTCCTATTCACGCTTTATCCCGCATACAGCAAAGGCATAAAGTCATGTCATTTAACTTAGACATATTGTGTGTCTAATAGAGCGACAAATGAAAATAAAATGAAAATGAAATGAAATGAAAGAAAGGAGTGTCCTAATACTAAGTTTCTATAATTTTCTCTGTCTATCTTGCCAAGTGCAGAATAAATCTCGAAGGCCACTAAAATTTTATTTTTCTTGGATTTGAGTACCTACATTTTTTTTAGCTTCACGCTTTATCCCGCATATTGCAGGGTAGACAGAGGGAACTGCAGGAACCATAAGAACCTAGTGTTAAGACACTCCGTTGCTTAGTCCCTGCTTTCACCGTCCCCACTTACTTACTCTCTGCAATCGCAAAGTTTTCACAAAGAGTTAAAAAAATAAAGTATGAAGAAAACCAAAATATGAAGCAATAAAAAATGTTGTAACTTTCAAACTTTTGCAATTAAAACTCCCTTGTCACTTTGAAATGTTTATTTTGAAGGAACGCGTTGAATTGTTATTTCACGTGTAAAAAGCAACACGTGTTGGTGTAACTTGTGGAAATAATGAGGACATTTCACGGAATTCAGTTCCAAACTAATTAATACATGTTTTAAGCTTTAAATTTTCTGGCGACCGTCGTGGCGCAGAAGCTTAAGCATCTGCCTGTAAACGCGACAGTTTGTGGGTTCGATTCCCGCTCGGGGAAGATGGATTTTTCTATTCCATTTTCTTCGCTCTGGTAAACTAGGCAAAGCGCGGCGTTGAGTTCCGCCGGCGGAAAAACGGCTGAAAGCGAGGCGGGAAAACAGGGGCTAAGCAACGGAGTGTCTTAACATTAGGTTCCCGCGGTCCCTGCAGTTCCCTCTGCCTAGCCTGCCATGTGCGGGATAAAGCGTGAAGCTATAAAAAAAATAAAAAAATTGTCAAACGTTGTCCTAAAAGAATAACCTAGTATCTATTTAAGGCTAGTTTCTAGGTATAGCGTATTTAGTGGTGGAATTTAACGCTGCACTCTGTCTCACCTTAGTGGAAATCTAACATATAACCATCGCATTACAAATAGATAATAGTCAATGAACGATAACGGCATCAATTTTATATTTAAAGTAGCCATACATTTAAAAAAAAATCACTTCTTGCATGCACGGTTTCCAAGAGGAGCGGGTTCAAAACCCGCTGCGTTCAAATTCTATGCTTAGTATGGATTTAAAAATCAAACAAATATTTATTATTTAAAATGTTTTAAAAATAGTAGCAAACCAAAATATCTTAAGTAAATATAAACAGATTATTTAGAATTGGCAACAATAGTTATTGAAAAATGGTATTAAAGGGCACGCGAGCGCCAGGTGCGAGTTTTTTTATAGAATGTATTGAAAGGGAATCCCCTAAATAGGGTGACCATATGAAAGGATGTGAGAGTTTTTTAGTATTAATTTTTATATTATTTTTAATCTGTATTTTAATATACAGTGGAAACGCGATTATCCGGCCCTCAGTTATACGGATTCGCGATTATCCGGACTACAGGCCAATTGAATTAAATGTCGTACAAGTCGTGTCTGTGCAAGCATGGACGTGTCGGAACTTGTGTGTTATCGCCATTTGCAACCAAATTTCTAAATAAACAATGATTTTCGTTAATATGTACTACTTGTTTTTAATAAACATATAATATTATGTTACGATTTTATTCATATTTATGTAGTTTCAATTATCCGGATTTTCAATTATCTGAATGCCTTAAAACAACAATTAGTCCGGTTAATCGAGTTTCTACGGTAATTTAATATATACAAAGAATAGAGAGTAACTATAGAGGTAGAAGAATCTCTTACATATTTTTTGTTTATTTTAGATTATTTTACGAGAAGATAAGTCCGTCGTAGCGCAGAAATGCAGCGTTTGCTTGTTAATGTGATAGTTTTTGGGTTCGATTCTCATTCGGGGAAATGAATTCTTTAATTTTAAAAGCGCTTTGTTTTACTTGCTTACACTTTTAAAAGTTGGTAATTAGAAATCTTTTTTTGTTAAAACATATGTAAAGATTTTAGAGACAGGCAAACTCCACACGCATTATTTTTCTTTTTAAGATCTTTAAAACGGTACTAAAAGTAAAATTCTCTAAGTGAACGTAAATAAAAAGGTACTACAAATAATATATTTATTTATTTATTTATTTATTTCATTGATACACCACAGTATTTGAAATATAGCACTCAAAACAAGAATACGTTAAAATTATAGACACAATTTCAAACACTTAATCGGTATATACAGCATTAATAGTTACGTTAGCCTCCAATAATAATTTTTAACAATACTCTACTTAACAAATACTACAAACTGCAATTTATCACGCTTATTAATTATTGAGCATTTAAACAAATTAAAGAAAATAAATGAAGTAAAAAAAAACTAACAATAATTACAAACTATGACAATATAACATTCTTGGAGATAACACCATAATTTACAAAGTATATAAGTAAAATGTAACAAACTAAATACAACAGAAAAGATATCACAATCACAATAAAGCTTCCAGCGTTCCATATATAAAGATATATATCTATATCTATCATATATATATATATATATATATATATATATATATATATATATATATATATATATATATATATATATATATATAATATATATATATATATATATATATATATATACGTATATATATATATATATATATATATATATATATATATATATATATATATATATATATATATATATATATATATATATATATATATATATATATATATATATATATATGCATAATAAATTAAGGAATGAAGTTAAAAGTGCTATTAAGAGCACAGTTACCCCATTCTTTTATAGGGTAGATATACAATAGTGTAATTTTAGCGAAAGTCCTTAACAGGGGGTGCTTGACTAAATGCTGTGTGTTCGTTGAAAATCGAGTACGTTTGTCTTTTATAACTTATAACCATTTATTATTACTTGTGGCTGCATGCGGCTTCGTTTGCATTATTCTGCAATTAGTGCAATTGCGTGATTTTAACACGTCAATACACCTATTTATATATGGATTTATATATATATATATATATATATATATATATATATATATATATATATATATATATATATATATATATATATATATATATATATATATATATATATATATATATATATATATATATATATATATATATATATATATATATATATATATATATATATATATATATATATATATATATATATATATATATATATATATATATATATATATATATATATATATATATATATATATATATATATAATATATATATATATATATATATATATATATATATATATATATATATATATATATATATATATATATATATATATATATATATATTATAATATATATATATATATATATATAATATATATATATATATATATTATATATATATATATATATATATATATATATATATATATATATATATATATATATATATATATATTATATATATATATAATATATATATATATATATATATATATATATATATATATATATATGTACATATATATTATGTCTTCACGCTTTATCTCGCACATAGCAAGGTAGCAGAGGGCAATGCAGGAACCATCAGTCAGTTGCTTAGTTCCTGTTTTCTTCATCCCTGCTTTTCCGAATTTTTCGAGGCATTGTGTGTTGAGTCGCTATACTCGTGCCGTGACGTGCATCGCGCTTTGCCTAGTTGCCAGAGCGAAGAAAATGGAAAAAAAATGGAAATAGAAAAATTCATCTTCCCCGAATGGGGTATCGAACCCACTAACCGTAGCGTTTACAAGGCAAACGCTATGCTTAATAATTTTAATATGACATACATATTAAATAATGTAAAGATATATGAAGGTATCATATTTTAGAGTCAGCAGCTCTCTCAAGATCCTAGGATTTGTGACTCAACTGTGTTTTAAATTACAGGCCCGTTTGAATTGCGTATTAATATTTATTGTTTTATTTTTATTATTATAAGAAGGCAAAAGCATAAAGGTCACCTGATGAAGTGAACACCCCCGCCCACAGATATCTACATCCTGAGAGAATGTGGATGCCTTGACAACCTTAATGATGGAGAAGATTACTTTGCTGCTTAGAGGAAACTTCAAAAAAAAATTATTTATAATCATATTTACAAAATATTGAAGCAGACACATACATATTTGTACATTATAATATAAATTAGATCAAAATATAAAGTTTTACGGCATTAGTTCTTACAACAAGCAACATAAAATTCTGTTTTACACACGAATATTATTTCGAAAATGTTTTTTAGAGGCCTTATATATAAAGCTTACATATAAAAATGTAGAACATTATTTTATTATGAATCAATCAAAACACCTTACTGCAGTCAGTTAGAATGACCTATATTCTCGGCCTTAGCGAAATTTAAACGACCGCGTTGAGTTATCGTCAAATTGATGTATGGTCTTAAAACTGTTCCAGACGTGTCTGTGACGGGTTAACTGGTCAGTTGGCTTAGTACTGGGTTGTCTGGAGATAGTGGATTCAAATTCAATTTTATATAAAATGCAAGAATATCTTATGGCATTTGTGTAATAAAATGAATTGGGAGGCCGTTTGGTATGGTGGCGTTTATATTTTGTATGCTATTGCAAAATCGAATTTTGAAATGTAAATCGATTTGAAACAAGGTGTTGAATTATTGATCTTGTAAAGTAAGAATAAGCTTGCTTAATGTTTTTTTTTACATACAGCGAGAATTTGAAAGAATTCAGTGTCAAGACACTCCTTTCTCCACTTTCTATCCAAACTTTTTAGTTGAATGATGGAATTTAACGTAATTAAAACGGACTAATCGCAATAAAAAATTTTTAACGCTAATTTCTTAATTACAACTAGTCAATGAGGCTTTATTTACAACAAAATCACTATTTTTCTATAAAATTAATCAAATTTTTATCTTTTTTGACGGTTATAATGAATTAGTACATACTTGCAATGAATTAGTTTTTAACATTCCATACATTTTAGAAGTAAGGTTTTTACTGATAGCTTGAAATCCAGTCTGACTTAGACCTGGAGATCATAGAGTAACATCGCCAAGGCATATAGCATATATGTTTCTACATACATATATTTATGTTTATATAGGTAATAACATAGTGTAATAAACATGAGTTTCAACGACGGCCGTTCAGCCAACTTGACCTATATTCCAGAGATATCAATGTCAAATTGATATATTGAAAGCAAAATTGCAAACTGAGGCCAGAAGGAAGAAAGACATAAAATTCGATTAAGGGCTTCTGTTTTACGACTGTTTGCTGCCACTGTGTTGTTTTCATTAATATGTTATTATATTATTAAGTAATAAATATTTATATGGGTAGAGGACCGCCGTGGCGAAGTGTCCGCCTTTAAGCAGATTGTAGGTTCGATTCCCACTTGGGGAAAATAATTTGTTTCTTTTCTGTTTCGCTGTGGTAACTAAGTAAAGCATGCCAGGCAGGCAGCCTTGACACGCAATACCTCGGAGGGTGGAGAGAGAGAAATGGAATGTCTTAACACTAGGTTCCTGCGGTTCTATTGATATTCTGTATAACAAACGAAATATATAGAATTGAGGACGAACGAACAGAAAGGAGTAATTTGATACTTATAAGTTAAAAGTAAAAAAAAAATAATTATACAATAACACACACATGTATACGTGTAGTAAATAAATTTTGCTTCAACGAAATGCAAAAAATAGTTCCCCTATTAATATCACACACACACACACACATACTGTATATATATATATATATATATATATATATATATATATATATATATATATATATATATATATATATATATATATATATATATATATATATATATATATATATATATAATATATATATATATAACACTGTTAGGTCTGTGCAGGATAATTTAATTTGAAGATTGACATATCAGATGCGGAACTGAAGCAGCTGACGTATATCAACTTTTCGTTGCTCTTTCAAATAATATGATGCGTCACAAGATACATATAGAAATAATAAAATATCGCCTTAGCAAAAGCTCACTGGATATTTTCAATCAATTTTTATATATTTTCTTTAAGTACTCTTTATATCCTTAGTGTTAATCACACTTAAAAATCATAAAAATATTTCAATCAATTATTAAATGGCAATATAGAAAAGTTAACACTAATTAATATATTTATATGTATATAAATATATATGAATATTTGTTACTCCAAAACCTATCCCAAGTCCGACATCCTGTGACACTTGTCTATTACCGAAAATCATATTAACCGAATAATAACGACCCATCGCTCTCATTTCGAGCGGATACGGCGAAAGTGGGCCGCGAACTCTACTTTTGGCACCCCTGCTTTTAAAATACAAAGTAAAATCAATTCTATTACTTTTACATTGAAAGTTCAAAATCATATACCAAAAATATAAGTAAAAAATCTAAAATTTGCTAAACAAAATCATGCTTTATGTCTAGAATCTGAAGATTGAAATTTAATAAATATAGTTCAAAATTAGGTACTATTTGACAACCTGAAATGTTTGGATCGAAACATTGCAATTATATAATGTTTTACATTTCCCGGTGTCTGACCGATTTTTTACAGGAAGGGTTAAACGATGTAACAGATGTGGTTCGCATTATTTAAATTCACATATCTTTTGTATTAATATGCATATTATTATATTATATTATGTTTATCAAAAAGTAACCATGACTCAATTTGTTAGTATCACAGATTTGGTTTCTATGTTGGTAGCTTAAAGTTAAAAACTATGTTTGTAACTACGCTATTCACTGCCGCGCCATTCCACTACAAATGGAGCAGCAATGATTCACGTATGTGCAGTGTAGCTTGCTCGACATCATTCCGAGAATGCTGTTAGGACTACCCCACAGCCTAAGGATCCACATCTCTTTCGGAATATGGTGTGGAAACAATCTACTCGCGCAGCAGTGAACATCCCTGATGCGCTGCAAAAGCGAGGAAATCTCATCAGCACTCTTAAAGCATTATTATATTGTACACGAAGAGCCTTGCATGTTTTTTGCGAGTATTTGACCCACAGGCAAAGTTTTACAGTAAGCTCTGACTAAAGTATTTTTGTTTATGTAAGAAGAAGAATAAGAAGAAAACACCAGGTTCGTATGGTTCCTACAGTTCCCTCTGCCTACCCTGCCACGTGCGGGATATAGCGTGAAGCAAAAAAAAGAAAAGACTAAGGCCTGGTGAAGTTTTAGCTAACTTAGCGTTAGGTATTACTACCTCAATGTTTGAGTCTTAGGTTTGGCTAACTTCACTATTTAACTGCTAACTAGCTAACTAACCTTTATTATATCTGAGTATTTAAGTTTTTTTCTGTTAATATTTCCTACAGTCACTTTTTGTAGTTAAATTCCAGATTTCCACTCGCGGAAGATGGATTTTTTTATTTCCATTTTCTTCGCTCTGGAAACTAGGCAAAGCGCGGCGTTGAGTTCCGCCTCTCAACACGCAATGCCTGAAAAAGCTGGAAAGCTGTGACGAAGAAAGCAGGGAATAAGCAACGAAGTGTCTTAGACTAAATTCATGGTTCCTGCAGTTCCCTCTGTCTACCCTACAATATGCAGAATAAAGCGTGAAGCTAAAACAAGTAAATAATGACTTTACTATTATTTCTTTTTTTCATTTACATTTCTATGAATTAATTTCAGACAATTTGTGATTACATTAAAATAAAAATAAAATAAAAAGCCTTTATTGTTTCTTTTTTTTTTTAGTTTCATCAGTTTTTTTTTTAGTTTCTTTATCCCGCACATGGCAGTATATGCAGAGGGAACTGCAGAAACCGTGGGAACCTAGTGTTGAGACACTCCGTTGCTTAGTCCCTGCTTTCTCCGTCCCCGTTTCTTAAATATAAATATTAATATTAATTAGTTTTAGAGTTCAACAATTCAATAGAAACAAAAATAAATACATTCTTCATTACATTACTTGTTAAACTTTCGTTAACACGTCCGTTGGATGAAAAAAAAGTTCTTGTTTTTCCGTCCATAATGATACGTCTAGTTACACGTAGAATCTGAAGAAACTACTGTGTTTCTCCCTAAAATGCTGGATCCCACATCGGGCAATAGAAGATTAAGATTGTTTTTGATACTTTGGCAATATTCAGTGCAGGGTAGGTGGAGTAAGCCAAAATAACCGTAGAAACTTAGTGTTAAGGCACTTCGTTTCCCAATGGACAAATAAAGAACAACGGGGAGAAATAAAAAATAAAATAGCTTACTTCTCCCCGTCGTGGCGCAGAGGCGCAACGTCTGCCTGTAATGCGACTGTTTCTGGGTTCGATCCCCAGTCGAGGAAGATGGATTTTTCTATTTCCATTTTCTTCACTCTGGCAAAACTAGGCTAAACGAGGCATAGAGTTCCACCACTCAACACGCAATGCCTCGAAAAAGGCGGGAAGCGGGGACGGAGAAAGCAGGCAAAGCAACGGAGTGTCTTAACACTAGGTTCCCACAGTCCCTGTAGTTCCCTCTGCCTACCCTGCC
This sequence comes from Dione vanillae, assembly GCA_037178615.1. Taxonomy (NCBI): domain Eukaryota; kingdom Metazoa; phylum Arthropoda; class Insecta; order Lepidoptera; family Nymphalidae; genus Dione; species Dione vanillae. Next base: position 428,531 of record JAZFAU010000242.1, on the reverse strand, counting down.
ATGTGCGGGATAAAGCGTGAAGCTAAAAAAAAAGAGAAAAAAATATACCAATACAATTAGCTAGAAATATAACAAAAAAAAACACTAATATATATTTATATTCCACGCACATGTCACAATGGGTTGTTTTAAACAAACAAAACATAATATAAATAATATAATCTGTATCTGTCTGCTTGTTGATTTAGGTTAGTGACAAATGGGTCTCCCGCGGCCTCCTTTTTTAAAATGTACCGAAACTTTATATATATAAATGTTGAATAACTTTCTAACGTAAACTTTTTTTTTTGAGATAATCGTTTTAATAATATTTGAATTTGAGAATATGCAAGACTGTCGTGAATTCGATTAACATTCGAGGAAGATGGATTTTTCATTTGCATTTTCTTCGCTCTAGCAAGTAGGTAAAGCGCGGCGTTTTGTTCCGACACTCAACACTCAATGACGGACGGAATCAACGGAGTGTCTTAACACTAGGTTCCCACGGTTCCTGCAGTTCCCTCTATCTACCTGCCTATCCTGCTTAGAGCGGGATAAAGCGTGAAATTAAATAAGGGGGAGAATATATAAATGCCAGAAATGTTTTTATCACATTTCTTCTGGTAATGTAAAGCTAAGTTTAGTTTCAAAATATCTGAAATTCAAATAAAAAATAAAGAACGGAATATTTGGACAATTGATTTAGATCTTAAAAAAATTTTAAATAGTTTTTAAGTTTCATTTTTATGGGTACAGAAGCGAAGTCTTTTGATATATAAAGATCTCCTTAATACAATCTAGTAACTAGCCTTGACATTGTATTAGCGTGTTATATAAGGAGGGCGATCGTTTGGCACAGTAGTAGCTTGTAATGTTTGTTTATTTCATCCAAGGTTGTGAATTGGAATTAAACAAAAAAAAATATAATTTCTTTTTATTGTTTGAATTTTTTATACAAAAAAATTAAGAGATATAACACTCCTTTTCTTAACAATTCTTTTTTTTTTTTGTTTTTTTTTTTAGCTTCACGCTTTATCCCGCACATGGCAGGGTAGGCAGAGGGAACTGCAGGAACCATACGAACCTAGTGTTAAGACACTCCGTTACTACTTAGTCCCTGCTTACTCCGTCCCCGCTTTCCGCCGTTTTTTCGAGGCATTACGTGTTGAGTGGCGGAACTCAACGCCGCGCTTTAGTTGCCAGAGCGAAGAAAATGGAAATAGAAAAATTCATCTTCCCCGACTGGGGATCGAACCCAGAAACCGTCGCGTTAGCCGCGTTACAGGCAGACGTTGCGCCTCTGCGCCACGACGGTCCTCATTCTTAACGGTCCTCTTCTTAACAATTCTTCTAAATATATAATCTAAATATATATATATATATATATATATATATATATATATATATATATATATATATATATATATATATATATATATATATATATATATATATATATATATATATATATATATATATATATATATATATATATATATATATATATATATATATATATATATAATAAGGAGAAATTGACTTAATTTTTTTAATTTATAAGTACGAAAAGCTTTAAGTATTTGTGTGGATTTCTATTTGTAAGCTTCCTGGGGATTCCTTATTCTTCATAACATTTCTCCAGTATTTTGAAAGTCAAAAATATTCTTCTCCACCACCTATTTTTGCATTCAAATTTAAAATATTTTTTATATAAACTGTTAGAAAGACATTGAAAAGAAGAAACAGCCGCTTTTAAATATGAATTTCACAAAAATTTCATTAACATTAGTTCTCTACATTCCATTCATTTAAATATTTTGTTTATTAGTATAACTTTCTTTGAATTTCGTTTGCGCCAAATTTATTTTTCTAACCATTCTTTCGTTATTTATTGTCATTATTCCAAATCTGAATCTCCTTTATTCTTATCGGGAAAAAGTATGTACGTACGAAATAAACAAAATATTAATCAAATTATAAACACATATGAATTAAAGCAGATGTCTATGAAGTCACTGTTTTATTTACACGACCTTGCTTATATATAGAACATTAGGAATACTGAATCTTAGATTTTATTGTAAATTAAATAAAAGGATATAGAGAGTAGTGACATTAAGCTCTGCTCTTATTATAAGTGCGACGGACGTGGGTTCGATTACCATTTGCAAATTTAATTATTTTCAGTCACTCATCAGCTACATGTAGGAAAGAGCGTGAAGTCAAGAATACGAATACAATATAGTCTACCAATTTGCACGTGCAAACATTACATAATATAATAGCGGAGAACGGAGTGTCTTAACACTAGCTTGCCACGGTTTGGTGATTTCCTCTGCCTATCCTGCTATAGGGGGATAAAGCGTGAAGCTAAAAACAAAAATATTGTGTAATGACCTCTTACTATTATTTAATTTTGATCTCAATTAGCAAACGTGAAAAGAATGTGTAAATGGTATATGGTTCTAATAAACTATGACATCAGTTAAGTACACTTCCGAAGTACATCTTACGTACAAGTATTAAGCAATTTCAATGAAATTTAATTGAAAGACATATGTTAGTAACGATCTATGAGGCGTAAATCAATGTATATTTTATGATTTTATTGTTTTGAAAATATTTAGTATATCTTTTTTAGCTTCACGCTGCGTTCCGCTTATTGCAAGGTAGGCAGAGGGAACTGCAGGAACCATATGAACCTAGTGTTAAGACACTCCGTTGCTTAGTCTCTGCTTTCTACGTCCCCGCTTTCCGTCTTTTTCGAGGCATTGCGTGTTGAGTGGCGGAACTCAACGCCGCGATTTATCTAGTTTCCAGAGAGAAGAAAATAGAAATAGAAAAACCCATCTTCACCCGTGTGGGAATGGTATCCTCAAACCGTCGCGTTAACAGGCAGACGCTTACGCCTCAGCACCATGATTTGTGGTGGAATGATTAATTATTCAAATCAGTAAAACATATTAGTACAGTTTAACATATTAGTACATATTAGTACAGTGACTGTTTGTGGGTTCAATTCTTAGAGTTCAAACTTAGAGAAGACGGATTTTTCATTTCTTGACTTGGCAAGACGCGGCGTTGAGTTCCGACACTCAGTACACAAAGCCTCGAAAAAAAAGAAGAACGGAAGAGCGGTTCCCACGGTTTCTATGGTTCTCTCTGCCTACCCTGCTAAAATAAAAGGATAATGCGTGACCCTAAAAAAAAACAACTTCACGCTCTATCCCGCAAATAGCACGATAGATTAAGAAAATCTAACGTTAAGACACTCCAATGACGTTCAAACGCAACTCAACACCGCGTTTGGTCTTCTTTTACTCGCATACTAACAACAAAGTCAGATGGTCTAGATTTTCTGAATAATATCTTAGTCAGAATACTAAGAAACTATGATCGTTTATTTGTTTATCGTCGTGTTGATTTTGTTTTACTTCTCATGCATACTAAGTAGTGGCATGTGTATTACGTACATATTTTATTGCAGTTTTTAAATCATATGACAAATGGTTTTAGCAAAAATTTTAGCGTAAAAAAGTTAAAATATATATATAAATATTTTCATATATTTTTATTTAATGAATTATTAATATGAAAAATATATAAAAAATTTATATCGCCCCCGGGTGGGCTCGAACCACCAACCTTTCGGTTAACAGCCGAACGCGCTAGCCGATTGCGCCACGGAGGCATATATATGTGCCGTATATATATGTATATATATCTATATATTTTTAAATAGTGATAATATTATTAGAGTTGATTGTAATTTTATTGAATTATTAATTTTTATTGTTATGAAATTTACTTTTACCTTCACGCGCTATCCCACAGATAGCAAGATTGGGAAAGAGAAGTGTAAAAACATTATTTTTCGCTTAAATATAGATATTAGGCGATAAATGCTTAAGTAGTAAGTACGCATAAAAGGGACATGAAAATATTTACTACAAGCAGGAACCGAATCCAAAACCGTCGCGTTAACAGTCAAACGTTGCCCCACTGGGAACTTATGGTTGAATTAACATTCTAAGAAGTTCTCATTCTAGATGAAACTTGAATTTATGTGGATAACTTAGAAAATAGTGTCTTGGCACTATTTTCTTTATATACTTGCTATAAATTGTAATGACAGGCAATTGTAAATTAAATTAATTGTCTAAAATATTTACGTCATCCGTCATCTGTCATCCGTCATTTTCCATATTTGACTATAAAACGTAAGTTTTCTATTGCAAATAAAATGATATTTACTCAACTGGCACGCCTAAAACACATTGGGCATTATAAAATTATAAATATAAGTGTCTATAATTAATATTTTTAATTTAATGATGTTAAATATCGATAAAAAGTACAGACCCGTAGCAAAATTTCATATTCAATAAGTACCTATTTCTAAATTACTGACCGGTGGTAAATTTAGAGGGGAAGAGGACTAGGAGCTAGGGGTATAACACTAGTAGTAGTACGTAGTTCAAAGGAAGAAATAGTAATATTGTTACAAATTTAGTAAGGAAAAGAAATGAGCTAGGACTGTGGAGGTAATTTTTTTTGTCTTCACAACTAATCCCACACATGGCAGGGTTGGCAGATTGAACTGCAGGAACCATAGGAACCTAGTGTTAAGACACTCCTTTGCTTAGTTCCTGCTTTCCGCCTTTTTTCTAGGCATTTTGTATTGAGTGGCAGAACTCAACGCCGCGCTTTGCGTAGTTTCCAGAGTGAAGAGAATGGAAATAGAAAAATCCATCTCCCCGTTGCGTTTACAGGTAGACGCTACACGTCTACGCCACCATAGTCCTCACTCCTCAGCGCCATGACGAGGCAAACATTTTCTTGCATTTCTAAGAGGCCTTCCCTTAAACTCATTTCCATGGCATGATAAGTAGTTCCTTCCATCTTCATATTACAATATATAAACTAGTGACGTACACTTGGTTGTGTTGTTGCCAAATTATTTTTCCCTAGAAAATATGAGTCATTACAATTTTAGGTAAGTACGTGAGACCATAAAGAAAACACTATAGCATTACTAACGGCTAAAGTTAGCTTATTTGCATCACGTAGACCATCATAATGGATATCACACATACATATAATTTATTATATATATATATATATATATATATATATATATATATATATATAAATATATATATATATATATATATATATATATATATATATATATATATATATATATATATATATATATATATATATATATATATATATATATATATATATATATATATATATATATATATATATATATATATATATATATATAATATATATATATATATATATATATATATATATATATATATATATATATATATATATATATATATATATATATATATATATATATATATATATATATATATATATATATATATATATATATATATATATATATATATATATAGTATATATATATATATATATATATATATATATATATATATATATATATATATATATATATATATATATATATATATATATATATATATATATATATATATATTACTTGGTATATATCAATGTTTATTAACAGATGACTGTTGGTAGCTTTTTTCTCGATATGTTGAGAATAGTGTTCCCGAAGAAGAAAATCTGGTCAAGAATTTTATATAAATGTATATACGATATGAAGATGGCGATTTCTCTACTTGCTCTTAGTTTAAGTTCTAAAAAAACAAAAAAATCTATTTATGTCCTTACTTTGATTTGTAACTTTCTACTTTTCATTTGATTTCTACGTTTGCTTATTTGTGGAACTCAACGGTGCAGTAACGTAGTGATAAAACACTACGATTCCAACTTCCTACTTTATTTTTGACACTAAATACGCGATAAATGACGTGCTTTGTCTTGTTACTGAGAAATTATAATAATTTATTTCCCCAAGTAGGAATCAAACCTGCAACCATCGAGTTCTGTCGGTCGCTATGCTACTATGACGTGACGTCATAAACATATGTAATATATTTATTTAGTTTATTTATGTAATGCTAACACTTAAAATCAACTTTGAATTATGACTGACAAATTATCATAAATACGGAGAATATTTTGCGAACTTAGGAAATCCTTTCTTAAGTAGGTATTGTAAAGATTTATTCATTTATTTTATTACTTAGTACTATTTTAATATACATACATCAGGTAGGCAGTTCTGCTAAGAAGACCTAGCGAGAAACTCAACAGTTTTTTTTTTATATCTTCACGCTTTATCCCGAACATGGCAGGGTAGGCAGAGGAAACCGCAGAAAACATAGCTACCTAGTGTTAAGGCACTTCGTTCCCTGTTTTGTGCCTTTTTTTTTCAAGGTATTGCGTATTGAGTGGCGGAACTCAACGCCTTGCCTAGTTACTAGAGCGGAACATCACCCTTCGCCGACTGGGAATCTAACCCACCACCCAGACGATACGCCTTTATTCCATAAATGTAATTTTACAATACATTTATAGGTATATGTACCTCCCCAATGAATATCGACAGTAATTAACTCTATACAATAAAAACTGTATAATATTTACGAATTGAATACTATATGTTCCCTAATAATATGAGTTTTAATCTTAAAAAAAAGGGGATGTATGTGTTTTGGTTTTTAAGAGAGAACGGCTTTAAACTAACTTTAAACTATATATATCAATATATGGAATAAAATTTATAACGTAAGAAAGGCATTTATTTTCCTCACAATTAAAGCGAGTGTCTTAACACTAGGTTCGTATGGTTTCTGCAGTTCCCTCTGCCTACCCTGCCATGTGCGGGATAAAGCGTGAAGCTAAAGCAAGTGAAGCTGTGGACAGTTTACTAGTATTAAAATAAGTCAGATTTCAGGTTTATTTAAAACATGATTTGCCACTTAACATAATGTGTAAATTAGTTCAATGAATTCTTGAGGCAATGTATACTAGACGTTTACTAGATTTTCCTCAAAAATTAAATTTGTTGTCTTTATTTTTATATTAGTTTATTTTAGTCTGTTGATTTTATATTATTATATTTTTATTCTGGAAGAAACGAATTGTCTCTCTCGGTTTTGTATTGATTTTGAACGTAGAAAATAGAGAATGGGTTATCTTAATTAGGTTCTTTCTGTCTACTCTGTCTATATGGAGGATACAAAATCCTTATAATATTTGAATTACGAGTAACAATTAATTTCTTATCGCTGTTTTGTACCCAATATCGTTTCTTTGAGGGTATGTTTTAAATTCCTTATTTAAAACAAAATTTATTGTAAGAATAATATGGCTATAAGAATATTAGGCAAAGCGCGGCGTTGAGTTCCGCCACTCAACACGCAATGCCTCGAAAAAGGCGGAAAGCGGGGACGGAGAAAGCAGGGACGGAACGGAGTGTCTTAACACTAGGTTCCCACGATCCCTGCAGTTCCCTCTGACTACCCTGCCATGTGCGGGCTAAAGCGTGAAGCTAAAAAAAAATAAAAAAAATAATATGTTAAAAACATGTTTACAGTCATAACTTTCTCAAGTAAGTGAAATGTAATTTTATAAACCATAACAATTAATTGCGACAATTTTATAATGAATGTTGATGATAAGATAAGATAATTATAATAATTGTAAGTCAAAAAGGTCACGGACTAAGACTCTTTAGAGTTGTAACATACATGTTAATAAAAAGATGGGAACCCTGGGAACCAATTTAGCAGAAAAAAAATAATAAAATTAAAAATATACAAAATAATAGTACAAAAATTCTTAATAAAATATATACATATATATATATATATATATATATATATATATATATATATATATATATATATATATATATATATATATATATATATATATATATATATATATATATATATATATATATATATATATATATATATATATATATATATATATATATATATATATATATATATATATATATATATATAATAATATATATATATATATATATATATATATATATATATATATATATATATATATATATATATATATATATATATATATATATATATATATATATATATATATATATATATATATATATATATATATATATATATATATATATATATATATATATATATATATATATATATATATATATATATATATATATATATATATATATTCATAGGTAAGTACGACTCGCACTTAGCCACTTTTTCAATTGAACATGTTATTGTTATAGGCACATAGGATTACACGAAAAATGTCCATTGTATATATAAATAATATATATAAATAATTCAACTCACAATTCTATAAAAATATTTCTAAGTATTTTTACAATGCCGTTCGTGTATCGATAATTTCCGGTAGCGTGTTGTATTGAAGAATTACTTGTTTTTATCTATCTAGAAAAAGAATTCAGAAAATCTACTATCAAATTTTTTATCTATGTCTTCTTATGAGGACCATCGTAGCGCAGAGGCGTCCCTTTACAATATACAGGTATTGGTAGTTATATTAAATGTTTTCCTTTAAGTAAGGACGTAAGGCCACTCTGACGCAGTGGCAGTGTTATTTTAAACACGAAGTTTGTAGGTACGATTCCTACTTGCAGTAGTTAATTAACTTTTCCACGTATTTGTACACTGCATTTAGTCTTATTTAGCCATAATGAGTATAATTAATGTGGACTGTACTGGTTCAGAAGCGCAGCGTTTACTTGTAAACGTGACGATTTGTGGGTTCGATTCCCACTCGGGGAAGATGGATTTTTCTATTATCATTTTCTTCGCTCTGGAAACTAGGCAAAGCGCGGCGATGAGTTCCGCCACTCAACACGATTGCGTGCCTCGAAAAAGGCAGAAAGTGGGGACGGAGAAAGCAGGAACAAAGCAACGGAGTGTCTTAACACTAGGTTCCTATGGTTCCTGCAGTTCTATCTGCCTACCCTGCAATATGCGGGATAAAGCGTGAAGACATAAAAAAAAAATTTTTATCTTTTATAATTTATCTTTATTTTTTTAAAGCTTTATGTATAGAGACTAGATGGGAGGTGTTGTCTTATGCTGATATGATGATAATGACGTTTTGTATAAATTGTCAAACGACGTTTGTGTGTTAAAGGTTATACCATACTAATGATTTCATAAATGATAACGCGCCTTGTGAATGAAATGCTCACTCCAGTCTATTTCAAGAGTATCGTTGTCATTAATAAGAATTGTTAAATTTGAAAAATTTGAGTTTCTTGCGCCGATTCTTCTCAGGTCTGAGGCATTAACTTTAGTGAACTGGTTCAAAAAATGAAGCATCTAACTTCTTATTTTTATTAAATTATTTGACTTTGACTTTGATTTTAGTATGTTATGATAAGATATGTCATTAGTGAAGTAGGCAGAGTACTAATTATAATTTTGTTTTCGTTACTTCATAATAATCTTACTTTTAAGAAGATTTTTACATGAATACACATCGTTTACTTATAGTAAGTTTTTGTGTCAATGTGTTTCTAAAATCATCTTTTTTTAATAAAATTAACATTTACGAGACTAAAGCTAGCCAGCTAGCTTAAATAGTGTAGCGTCGTCTTACTGTAAATGCGACAGTTGCAGATTCGATTTCCAGTCGAGGTAATGAATCGTGTGACGTCTGCAAGCCCAATTTGAACTTGGTACCATCAAGTTAAGCGTGTAACGAAAGAGCAATATGGTAATAATATTTTTTTAATGGTAAAGCAGACATATTGTGATAACATTCTTATCATTGTTAATAACAATATTGAAGAGATAGTGTGATGACTATGAAATATTTTAAATAAAATATAAATGTAAAGAAAAACAACATATACATACATGTTTTGTGTAAAATGACTTAAGTGGAAAAAAAAGTCGAAAACGTCTTCTACCAATGCATGTTTGAACGAACATATTGTACCTTGAATTATCTCAGATAAATTAATAAGATCATTATATATATATATATATATATATATATATATATATATATATATATATATATATATATATATATATATATATATATATATATATATATATATATATATATATATATATATATATATATATATATATATATATATATATATATATATATATATATATATATATATATATATTATATATATATATATATATATATATATATATATATATATATATATATATATATATATATATATATATATATATATATATATATATATATATATATATATATATATATATATATATATATATATATATATATATATATATATATATATATATATATATATATATCGAAATTTAATTGAATGAATTTTGTATATATATATATATATATATATATATATATATATATATATATATATATATATATATATATATATATATATATATATATATATATATATATATATATATATATATATATATATATATATATATATATATATATATATATATATATATATATATATATATATATATATATATATATATATATATATATATATATATATATATACAAAATTCATTCAATTAAATTTTCGATTCCTTTACTACTAATCCGATTCGAATTTGTTACTCTAGTAACCCAAGATATTCCACCTATTGCACTATCTATACGCGTTAATCTATAAAACATTAGAAAGTTTGGTTGCGCAAGCGCATACCGTGCTGCACTAAAATAGTTAAATCAAAAGGCGTATATTTTGTATTGGAATAGAATAGACGCTGGAATTGTCCTATACTTAAGCATGTGTTCGACAGATGGCCGCATTCTGAACGCTCTAGCCTCTAACCAGGAAGTGTGAGACATGAAAATATATGCTTCTATTGAAATTGCGGAAAAAAAACGTGTTTTATTACTGTATTAAATACACAATCTTACTCTATAGGAATCTATTATAGATTATTTTTTCCCTTTTCTAATTTCACGCTCTATCCCTCTGGAAACGGGATGGACAGCGGGAATTTTGTATTAAAACTTAAAACACCCCTTTCCCCCACTTTTCGTTTCAAGACATATACGTGTTGCGTGTTTATGCGTGTTTATTTACGGAACTCAACGCCGCATTTTTATTCATGCCAGATTAAAAAAAATATAAAAATTATTAATTCATTCCAAAGAAATTAAATTCTTAATTTAATTTATTTAATTCTTCTTTTAATTATAAATTGATTCTAATTTCTTCAAAAGAGCATTCAACAATTAAAACTACACTAATTTTAAGCCCAACAACACGTTTAACCTAAATATTTATAACATTGTCACGAACAATATAATACCGATTATTTCTCATTCAACAATTGTAACATATAGTAGATTGATATTCTCCATACAATGTCGTCAAGCCGAGCCATTGTGAGGCGGGTCGTTTGAAAATTTAATGGCTTGTGCGCTAACTTGCGCATGCGCATGTATTAGGACGATCTCTATCTTTGTTATCTTATTGTGTGAAATAGATGGTTATTGATGATAATTGGTACAAATCTCAAATGTGGGGAGATTTTTTACTGTTTATTATATTTTATACTGTGTGTGTCTTAAGTTTTTTAATAGTATATATTGATATAAATTATCTTCTAGATAAACGTATATATATGTGTATATGTGTGTTTTTGATATTTTGCAAGTAATAGATACTGTTGGTTTACTATAAACATTGTAGGTCCTTAACTTTTGTGGTATTAGGACGGACGGATTCGGGATTTCTACTACCAAATATTTATACCAATTAATAGCATTTTTATATATAAATTTAAAAGCACCTTTAATATTATCAATCTTTGTAACACTAAAACTTTTTTAAGTTGCCTTAAAGTCAAATGCTATTCCCATACTAACACCAACAAACCTATGTACATACCTATATTCAAAAGTTCAATTACAAGAACTTTGAAAACTCAACAGTGTATCACCTCATTAGTCACATAACATCTGTAAGCTTATCACGTACCAAATGAATTGATACTAAAAAATACATTACAGTTTCACAAATACGGACTCATGTTTCTTGAGAAAATTGTCATATACAGTGCTTGCGTACTGCTAACCATTACCTTTACGTCGCCATTGAGTCATAGAACTAAAATTTGTCCACTGCTGGAGACCTGCCTCTGTTTTTCATTAATCTATTATTAAAACAAAATATTTCAAATTAATAGCTTAAAATAGTAAAGATTATTAAGAGATATACTGATTTTTTTTTAGCTTCACGCTTTATCCAGCATTTTGCAGGGTAGGCAGAGGGATAGTGAGAGAACCATACAAATCTAATGTTAAGGCACTCCGTTGCTTAGTCCCTGCTTTCTCCGTCCCCGCTTTCCGCCTTTTTTCGAGGTATTGCGTGTTAAGTGGCGGAACTCAACGACGCGCTTTGCTTATATATACTGATTCTTCTTTATATAAATAGTACTTATATATAATAATATATACGTCTCTTCTTAGTTACTTCGTAAGATATAGTATGTTAGTAGGGGATTGAGACTAACACTTAGCATATTATATGTTTATTTCATAGAGATATAATATACTCAGTGCAAATAATACATTCCATACAATATATATTCAACATAATATATTCTTATTTAAATAATAAATAACTGACCGACAAAGTGCTAATTATTAGCACATATAAATATGTACAAATATGTATATGCATCTAAGTGTATATTTATAACAAGAAAGAAAACCTTTAAAACAATTTTATTAGATCCCATTTATAAATCTAATAAATAAATCGTCCGCCTGTAACGCGACGGTTTCTGGGTTCCATCCCCAGTCGTGGAAGATGGATTTTTCTATTTCCATTTTCTTCGCTCTGGCAACTAAGGTAAAAGAGCGGCGTTGAGTTCTGCCACTCAACACGCAATGCCTCAAAAACGGAAAGCGGGGACTGAGTAAGCAGGTACTAAGTAACGGAGTGTCTTAACACTAGGTTCGTATGTTCCTGCAGTTCCCTCTTCCTACCCTGCCATGTGTGGGATAAAGCGTGAAGCTACAAAAAAAATAAAAAATAAATGCACTAATCGATAATTGTAGAAAGCGGAAACTTTATTTGAGCTCCATATTGTATAGAAACTAATGTCAAAACACTCCGTATCCGCTTTTATTTTTAAAGGCACTTCAAATGAGAATTGGCAGAAGTTAAATGAACTCAAAAAATGAAGAATAAACCATCTATTTCTTTTTATTTATTGCGTTCCGAGCGTGCCAGTTGAGCACAATTCATTTCGCCAATGTCACGTTGAATGGAGAACACATAAAGGAGAATGTACGGTAAAAAAGAGATTACTCAAAAGAAAAATGTATGTTTCAAAGAGAAAAAGAGAGAGAAGAGAAGTAGAGCTTAAATCACACCGTCGGATGATATCTGTGTATCAGTCACACGCTGTTCCCCTACGCCAAGACTTACCAACGTCTCAACTTAATAAGTTAATTAAAAATAAATTTAAATAATTTCACACCAGTCCCTCGCCACCCACAAAATAACTACGGTGGTCCAATTTAACGTCTTACAATCTCAGTATTAATAAAATGGTAAAACGATTATCTTTTCTTTTTGATTTTTGTCATTATAAGTAATTTAGGTAGAGTTTAACAACATTAACCGCAGGGCGTGTTTAAATACCTGTCAAGAGTGCGAAATTTGTGTGGTCTTTATTTAAAGTGTGTAGTAATTTTTTGAGTGTTGCATGTTATTATGTAAGTCAAATATGAAGTGAAAATATAATATTTTTAACATTTTTGAAGAAAAATATATAGAAAATATGTACAAAATTTAATTTGAAAATAATTTATCCTCCTTCAGTGGAAATCGAAAACAATACTGACCCGATTATAGGCAGACGCATTGCCATGACAACCTTAGATTATTAAAAGCTTTATAATTCAATTATTAAGAGTTTAAAGATAATTCATTAAAAAAAAGGCGGAATTCATTAAAACATAAAGCGTCTCCGCTTTGTTTTTTGTTGACGGAGAAAGCAGGGACTAATAACAGACGGAGTGTCTTAACAATAGGTTATTTGTAATAGGCTAGTTATTTTGTAATAGGCTATGTACTTAATAAAGTGTTTTTGATTTAATTTGATATAGGTTCCCACTGTTCCTGCAGTTCCTCCTGCCTACCCAGCCATGTGCGGGATAAAGCGTGAAGCTAAAAAATATTAGGCTAAAAATAATTAAGTGATTTACCAATATATATATATATATATATATATATATATATATATATATATACATATATATATATATATATATATATATATATATATATATATATATATATATATATATATATATATATATATATATATATATATATATATATATATATATATAAGATCACCGTAAGTACCTATAATAAATAAAGAAGACAATTTATGAAGGAATTCACGTTCAAATGATAAAGTCCTTGATATCCAGAAAATACGCAATACGAATGACAGTGGGAATTCATATCAATTGAGATCTTAGTCATAGGAGTGTTCTTTGTAACAATAAATAATTATCAAAGAAACGAATTGTAAATCTTACAATACTCCCGGTACAGTGGCATATGGACTGATTGCAAGTTCTAGGTTCAATTCCTATAAGAAACATTATTTATTTTTATTTATATGTACACTTACTTATTGAAACCATAAAGCTAGAAAAGATTCGCTCTCTCTCTCCGTCCTCTCCGTGTTTAGTCACAGTCTCAAGATTCTTGGAATGCCGGAATATAAAACGGTGAAATAAAAAACTACACAACAGCATTCTTCTCCATATATAGGGTATTGAATTGCAAGCACAAGGGTTCTAGATTTAATTCTCATACGAAAAAATGATTATTTCATTTATACGTATACCTATAACATAATAAAACCATACAACTAGCAGAGAGATTGAATTGTTAGTGTCAAATTCTCTCTCTCTCTCTTCGTCTTTAGTCACGATATCAAAATATTTTAAAGGACATAAAGCGGTGAAATGAAACACTGTGTAAATTTATTTATATATAACACCTTCTATTCCCACAGTAATAGTATTACGAAAAATATTCTATCAGCATTTGTAATGCAATACTTTGATTACATTATTTTTTTTTATGTTTATATTTGCATACATATAGTATAATAGGCTTAGCCCGCGATTTAGCTTCCTTAAACATATATAGATTCCAAAATAGCCTATAGGCTTTAATTTGGCTTTAATTTGTAGTTCCTGAGATTAGAGCGTACAAGCAATCATGCACAAGCACATTTTATAGTTTTATATTACTAATAGGTATAGAAGAATGTTGTATAAAATAACATTATATATTTATAGCCTTTCGCATTTATAATAATACCATAGGAATCATTTATATGTTTATACATACATAATGTATGTCAATTAAATAATGTCTTATAAAAAAATCTGACTTGCACTCATATATATAATATTAATATATGAACAATATAAATATAGAAATATAAAGAAAAAAAAGCAAAAAACAAAAAGTGTGCGTCGGCCGGGAATCGAACCCGGATCAACTGCTTGGAAGGCAACTATGCTGACCATTACACCACCGACGCACTTGCCTGCAAAAGTAAATATAATAATTTCTAAGTAATCTAAAACGTTTAATTTCGTGATCTATATGAAATGACGTCAAAGAGTGATAATTCTTGTTTTTTTAATACTGATAATTAAATATATATAGAAATAGTTTAGATAAGTATGCTAGTAAAGTAAATAAAATTAAGTAACGATGATGATATTGGATTTTATTCCCACAAACTAAGGTTCATTTCTCTTAATTCTTAAGGTATAGAACGAATTTTGATGCGGTTTACACTAATAGGCTGTGTGTTTTAAGAGAATGGTGTAAGGTGTATAAGTATAGTATGATACTCAAGACAAAGTCATATGAGAAAGGCTATTTATTATTTTTTAGCTTCACACTTTTTGCAAATACTGGGAACCTAGTGTTTATTAGATACTCCTTTTCCTGCGTTCCGCCTTATTTTGAGTCATTGTATTTTGAGTGGCGGAACTCAACGTCGCGCTTGCCTACTTGCCAGGAGAAAATGGACATGAAATAACCGATTCCCCCCCGAGTGGGAATTGTACTCTTAAATCATCCAGTTTACAGGCAGACCCTCAGTCTCTATGTATAAATACTTACAAATTTATATAAAAGTTTATATTTTTATACAAATTTGTCAGTTTTCACCCTAAATTATAAATAAATATTCGAAGAATGTCTCACAATAGACACGCTTTATGCACTTTTGTACAAACAGGTGTTAAGAAAATCGGTCAAACGTGACCGCGTCATTCATGCTAAATTCAACCATATAACGTACAAAATAAAGATCAAAATAAATATACACATTTCAAAACGATTTTTTATGTAATAAAATACCTTATTACTATATTTTTTAAGTTAATTTTACTTTGTAAATGACTTTAGTAAAATTACTTAAAGGATGACGTTCCATAGAATAATTTCTGTGAGAAATTAGGGAATTTTTAAGTTCTTGAAATAAAGGGATAAGCACCTGTTATGATGGCCATTTAAAAAAAATAATGTATACATGTATATAAGTGTTACTATATAATACTATAGTAATATATTATATATAACAGTTGTATGACATATCACGTAGAAGCAACAGATTTTTTTATAGCTATATCTTGCTAAAAGAGCTTGCTAAAAGATACTTATTAACAACTGTTACTAATTCATAAAACTTCGTAATTATTATCTCTAAATTAGTATTATTTCGAGAAATAAAGAATATTATAGAATTTCTTTTAGTATATATTTAAAATTAACTTTTTTAAAATATTAAGTATATATGTTGTTGTTCTGTCAATTATATAGTAAAACTACAAAATGGAAAATAGTTAATGATTTGATCATTAATCTAGGAAATGACTTTGACTTTTAGCTTCACGCTTTATCCTGCATATAGCAGAGTAGGCGGAGGGAACCGCAGGAACAGCCGAAACATAGTGTTAAAACACTCCGTTCCTTTGGAACGAAAGAAAGATTTGATTTAAATTAATTAAATTTTCTCACTCTGCTACATTTCGCAGTATTGAGTTCAACTAATTTAAAAGCATTGCCTCAAAACTAAAGTCTAAACACTAAAATCTCCCTGTTAATCGTTTTTTGTTCGCTCGTACCTCCAAAACTACGAGTAAAGTAAAGAAAATAAACGAAAAAAAGTAACAAAATTCTAAAAGAACAGTAAAAGGTGCAATAATTTTTAACTGTCGGTAAAATGTTTTTGATTGTTTTTTAGTTCGTCAAATAATAAACGCCGCTCGGCTAGTTGTTTAAAGCGAATACGACTTTGGTTTTACAGTTATCTGGGATATAAGTGTACGTCATAATGTACTATTACGAGCTATGCTATAAATAGCTTTATAAAGATATATTAGTACGTTAATTTATATATATATATATATATATATATATATATATATATATATATATATATATATATATATATATATATATATATATATATATATATATATATATATATATATATATATATATATATATATATATATATATATATATATATATATATATATATATATAATCGCTTAGCTCCAGCTTTGCAGTACGGCTGTAATAAACAAGTTAAAATTTTATGATGCGTTAACTCCAGCAGTTAAAAGTAACTTCAAAAGCTCTTGTAAATTAAGCTCGTTCTAGCGTTGCTCTAAACCTGAGTTAAAGGTGATGCTTATGTACATTGTTTTAAAAAGCTCGCTTTGTTTAAAACAATACCGACATATGAAACTATAAACAATTTGTTGAAAAGCTTAAAGCTTAAAGGAGTATTACTATATCTATATATATCATACAGTGTTTTTTATATAATACTCTTAGGTCATAGGTATTTTCGATAGAGCGCTGACGAGGTCAAAACCAAGTTTTTATCGTTAACTAATGAACTAAATTCATGCTAAGTATTTAACTTTAAAACTTTATGACTGGTTTCGATTTGGTTTTTACCAATAGATAATTTTTTATATATATGTAAGTAAAATCTACGACATTAACTTAGTAAAGGCTTATAAAATATCAGTAATGAACATTTTTTTCGCTTATATTCTGATTCCTGATGCAGGAATCGCAGGATAAATGTAGGCTATCTATACATACATGGCTATATATTATGTCTTCTTGTATGTTATAGACATAATGTACACATAAGGATATAGTGGTAAGAGAGGTAAGGGGAGACCTCGGTTGACTTTCGAAAATACAGTATCGAAGATACTGGAGAAAGATCACGTAAAAAGCATGAGGACTCCACCTTAAAGGCCGGCAACGCTCTTGTAACATCTTTGCTGTTACACAGGGCCGTGGGCGTCGGTGATTACCTACCATCAGGTGATCCGACCGCTTGTTTGCCATAAAAAAAGAGCATGTATGAAGAGGCGAATGATAGTGGAAGAGGTGGAAGTGATATGCAGGGACCGCAGCGTTTGGCTTTCCGTTCTCTCTGACTATCCCGCTGGGGATAGAGGATGAAGTTATGTATGTATGTATAAAGATGTAGTATATAGCGGAGGTCGACTCATAGGATTTATTTGTATTTAAGTACCAGGTATAAATACATATATATTAAGGCAAGTATATGCATTTGAAAAAGTATAATTACTTTGACTGTAATTTCAATTTCAAGAAATATACTTTTGTTTATGTAAAAAAATATATTGACAGTATATTTATGAGCTATATTATAATATTACACGCTTATTTTGCGTCTGTCAGTTTTGATATAGCGACGTAATGGAATTATGCAAAGAGAAATTGACGATGCCGTTATATAATTTATACTTCTTGGTAATTGAATTGAAATATAACTTATAAATTTACATAAATGAAAATAAAATAATAAATACTTAAAGCTTTACCCTGCAAATGCAGGGTAGGCAGAAAAAAACTTATTCCGTTCTTTTTTATGATTATTGTTCAAGACATTACGTAACGTAACACAACATCGCGTCTTGTCTTCTTCTGTTCTTTGTTAGTTGAGCCGTATATTTTTAACATAGCTAAAAACTTAATTCAATTACCTGACTAACTCAATTTTTTTATGTCTTCACGCTTTATCTTGCATAAAGTGGGATAGGTACAAGGAACCGCAGGAACCATAAGAAGTTAGTGTGAAGACAATCCGCTACCCGCTTTCCGTCATTTTTATGGAGGCATTGAGTGTTAAATAGCAGAACTCAACGCCGCGTTTTCCCTGGTTGCCAGAGCAAAGAAAATAGAAATGTGAAAATCTACGCTACAAATTTACACATTAAATTAACTTATATATATATATATATATATATATATATATATATATATATATATATATATATATATATATATATATATATATATATATATATATATATAATATATATATATATATATATATATATATATATATATATATATATATATATATATATATATATATATATATATATATATATATATATATATATATATATATATATATATATATATATATATATATATATATATATATATATTTCTTTGAACAAAGATGTTAAAATTTCTAAAAGACGATTCGATTTATGTCATATATACTATGTCACTGTCACAAAACAAAGCACTCAAGTGTAACCGGGCTATCTAATACTTAATATACGTGTACATACATTTGTAACTATCACAGTATCGCAACACATCTCAACTTACCACCCTATATAATCACTTAACCGTAGCCGAAAGCTTTCTCTTTGTAACGACCCCTTTGTGAGCTCTAAAACTACCCTTAAACCGACATCTTATCTAAGGGCAGAGTTTCATATAAATTTATAGATATGTATAGAGGAGCTATAAAGAGAAAAAAAGTTGTTTAATTCTCTCTTGTATTTTGAAAGC
Source organism: Dione vanillae (assembly GCA_037178615.1). Classification (NCBI taxonomy): domain Eukaryota; kingdom Metazoa; phylum Arthropoda; class Insecta; order Lepidoptera; family Nymphalidae; genus Dione; species Dione vanillae. The sequence continues at coordinate 408,685 of JAZFAU010000242.1, read as the reverse complement.
TTTACATACATATATGTAAAAAGCTTACGTATTATTATATACTGTATGGTGGTAGGTGGTAGGAGGTGGTGGTGGTGGTGGTGGTGGTGGTACGTGGTGCAGCGTCTGTCTGTGAATGCGACAATTTGTGGGTTCCAATTTCGTAAAGACGGATTTTTTCATTTTCTTTTTTCATTTTCTTTTTCTTTACCGTAGCAAATAGGCAAATCACTGTATTCAGCTTCGCCCCTCAACATAGTGTCTCGAAAAGGCGTAAAGCAGGGAACAGAGTATCTTAACACTAGGTTCTCATGGTTCCTGCAGTTTCCTCCATGTACCCTGCTATATACAGAATAAAGTGTGAAGGATATACCTACGCACGTTAACATCTAAAGAGAAATCAGTATCCAAATATTAAAGACACACTGTTATTTATTTTATAAGCAGTTGTACATCAAATGTACTTTAAAAAGAACTTAAGTTTGTTAATATATTGTAAAATATTATTTAAAAAAAATAATTGTAAATACAATATCGCATAGTTAATTTTCGACAGTGAAGGACCAGGTTTGAAGCAGGCTAATAGTCGGCTTACTATCAGTGATGGGTCAACGCCAAGTCAATCTCAGCTTAGAGATAGCAGTTAATAGAAATGTTTGAATGTTGAGATATTTTAAAATGTGTTGATCTTCTTTTGTTTTTGGTAACTTTAGCATTCCTTGTGGCACAGTGGCGCTGTATATGATTGTTATAATGACCATCCTAATTTGGGGAATTGATTTATTTTTTCTCTTTAAGAAGTAAAGGTAACATAAAGCGCGGTCTAATGTTTGAAAATTGGATGAAAAGTAGTAACTATGATATATGCCGAAAGTATAAAAAATAATTAATATATACTATGTGTTAGCATATATATATATATATATATATATATATATATATATATATATATATATATATATATATATATATATATATATATATATATATATATATATATATATATATATATATATATATATATATATATATATATATATATATATATATATATATATATATATATATATATATATAAATATATATATATATATATATATATATATATATATATATATATATATATATATATATATATATATATATATATATATATATATATATATATATATATATATATATATATATATATATATATATATATATATATATATATATATATATATATATATATATATATATATATATATATATATATATATATTTGGAGAATAGGAGGAAAGGAGAAAGGTGGACCCAATTTTTTTTATAAATAATAATATAAAAAAAAATATCGAGTTCTCCGTTCTCCTTTATTCTTTTATTTAAGAAACGTTGCGGGTTAAACAAGAAGCGTAACCCAACACCGTAATTTAGTTATTAGACGAAAAAAAAACTTAATTTAAAATACCAATAACTCGTTCCATACTTTACTCGAAGAGTTTCTTAAAATATCTCCATTTACTGTAGTAATAATAACTTTAACTAAGTAACTTGTAGTTAAAAAATACAAAAAGAGCTATAAATGTGGACTAACATTAAGTCTATAAATATTAATATGCCTTTTTAAAATTAACCAGATGTTTCTTACTATTGGAAATCGTTTAAGCCGTTGTAATAAAGGTGGAGCAGTTCGTTTAAAATTGCATATTTTATTATCCCGTTTTTGTGCAAGATCATTAAAATATTGTAAAAGTCCAACTATATTGCTTCTAGGATAGCTTCTATCTTGGTATATATAGAATTTTATATATAAAATTTTTATTTATATAAAAAAAATTAACCTTTACCAAGTGTCTGTTAGAAAACCTATAAAAGAATTTAGCCATTGTAGCAACTTCAAAACTGTCTGCCTGTAAAGGCAGTTGTGGGTTCAATTCCCAGTAGGGGTCCATCTTCCCCTTTTTTCCATTACCATTTTCTTCGTACTGAAGTAGGCAACGCGCAGTATTAAGTTCCGCCACTCAACTCTTTATATATATATATATATATATATATATATATATATATATATATATATATATATATATATATATATATATATATATATATATATATATATATATATATATATATATATATATATATATATATATATATATATATCACTCGCCACTCATCTCTTATATATATATATATATATATATATATATATATATATATATATATATATATATATATATATATATATATATATATATATATATATATATATATATACCTAAAATTTGGAGAATAGGAGGAAAGGAGAAAGGTGGACCCGATTTTTTTTATAAATAATAATATAAAAAAAAATATCGAGTTCTCCGTTCTCCTTTATTCTTTTATTTAAGAAACGTTGCGGGTTAAACAAGAAGCGTAACCCAACACCGTAATTTTGGGTAGTAGTGTTGTAGGGGTCCATCTTCCCCTTTTTTCCATTACCATTTTCTTCGTACTGAAGTAGGCAACGCGCAGTATTAAGTTCCGCCACTCAACACGCAATGCCTCGAAAAAGGCGGAAAGCAGGGAACAGAGTGTCTTAACACTAGGTTCCTACCCTGCCATGTTTGGGATAAAGCTTGAAGCTAAAAAAAATAAATAACAACTTCAAACTTGGCATGTGACATCTTTGGGAAGGGTGGTAGCACTATTTAAGTCCAACAATAATCCTTAAGTCTAACAATAATCCTAAAAAATATCAGCAAAGAGGTTCCTAAACAGTGGACGAGGTATTAATGATAGTTTTCTCCTTACATTGGAGAGTTCCGTCACTAAACACATAATGTCTCGAAAAATGAATAATACGTAGAAAACGGAGTGTCTTAACACTAAGGTCCCTTTAAAATAGTCATATATATGATCAGTTATGTTGTCTTGCATCTTACAAGTGAGTACGAGAACTAATACTGGTTAATTATAAATGGTGAATATTTTATTCTTTTTACTTACACCGCTTTTAATAAAACTACAATATGGAGAATTCATTTTGTACGTCTTTACGGTCATTTGGTTTAGCAATAAGTATATTAAGTTAATTTAAGACAATATTTAAAAAGTAAGAACTAAATATATATATATATATATATATATATATATATATATATATATATATATATATATATATATGTATATATATATATATATATATATATATATATATATATATATATATATATATATATATATATATATATATATATATATATATATATATATATATATATATATATATATATATATATATATATATATATATATATATATATATATATATATATATATATATATATATATATATATATATATATATATATATATATATATATATATATATATATATATATATATATATATATATATATATATATATATATATATATATATATATATATATATATATATATATATATATATATATATATATATATATATATACTACAAGGTTGATTTATTTCGAAATTTACCTCGAATGTATATCGAACCTAGAACTATGTATGTCCTTACAGTCCGACGATGTATAGTATTCTAACCATGCATAAAAAGATAAGTAATAATAACTATTTCAATCGACTGTCGTCGAATTCTTATGAATATATTACCACTTTACTTTGAATACGTTAAAGAATATTTGCTTTATTTCTGTGTAATCTGTGACTGGTTGTCTGCTTAAAACGATCGCATAAAGCCTCACTTTAGGGGTCCTTACGGAAAGCGTAAGAACACCTAAAGCCTCGATGTAAATAGCTATACTAAAACTTTAGAAATCTTTAAATTTGTTTTAGAAATTTAAACTAATGATTGTTTATTATTTCAAAGTAAGTAAGAATTCTGTCTACGACTAACTGATGACAGTTATTTCTATAAATATTTTGTTATATAATATGTATATAGTATAGTAGAGGCGCTATGTCTACCTGTAAACACGACAGTTTGTGGTTCGAATCCCATGAAAGGAAGATGGATTTTTCTATTTCCATTTTCTTCGCTCTGGCAACTAGGCAAAGGCAGCGTTGAGTTCCGCCACTCAACTCGCAATGCCTCAAAAAAGGCGGAAAGCTGGGACGGAGAAAGCAAGGACTAAGCAACGGAGTGTCCCAGCAGTAGGTTCCTAATGTTCCTGCTATGGCTGTATTTATTATATAATATACGTAATATTTTATTGTTTTTATATTTAGAGACGTTGCTAGGCAGAGGATGTTTTAACTTTATGCACGTGTATATTAGTTTTGTATGTATCATATTTTCACCTATAGTAAGGCAGGCAGTCTTAGCCTATTGTCAAGTCACTCTGTTCTCCGTTTTATACTAGAATAGTAAAAGTATCTTTGTGGGGACGGAGAAAGCACTAACTAAGCAACGGAGTGTCTTAACACAAGCTTCAAATGGTTCCTGCAGTTCCCTCTGCCTACCCTGCAATACGCGGGATAAAGCGTGAAGCTAAAAAAAAAAAGTATCTAGGGAAATGCGAATAATTCCTTTTCCCTCATTGGGAATCGAACCCACATACTGTACAACGCGTGCCCCTACATTAAATAGTATATATCAGTTAAGAATCATATATATATATATATATATATATATATATATATATATATATATATATATATATATATATATATATATATATATATATATATATATATATATATATATATATATATATATATATATATATATATATATATATATATATATATATATATATATATATATATATATATATATATATATATATATATATATATATATATATATATATATATATATAATATGATTCTTAACTGATACACTTTACTTAACTTAATATTTCTGGACCTAAATAAGTTATCTATTTACTTACTTATTTTAGGACTACATAGTATTTATACGGTTCCTTCTCATAAAATAACAACTTCACTTAAAATTTCTATTATATTTTACAAAGAGTTTTAATTATCTTAAAGTGAAATCATATGCGTCAGTTGTAGTTTATTTTAGAGGCTATCTAAAAGTCACATGGTTAATTGAAGCGAGTCGATTGACAGTTAATTTGTTGGTATATTGTAAAAAAAATAAATTTTATTAGGGTTGCTTTGTCAAAAGAAAATAGTGTAGCGGCCATTTTGTTTTCTTATTTTATATTTCAATGACCGCTTTTTTATGAATGAGCGATTATTGTACAAAGGTAGTGAGTTCGATTTTCAGTTGAAGAGTTGGATTTAATATATAACTATTCGCTTTTCTTATGAGTGTAATTGTAAGTTCTGAGACAGAAACGAATGACATAAAATTTTAAAGTTAGAGGTCTGAATTAAAAATTTATTTATGTACATAATAATCTATTTATTTTGTACTATACACTGAGTTACATCACTTTTTTTTATAACTCGTTGCATCTTGGTGGAAATAGAACCTTAGCCTTTTCGTTTACACTTAGGCATTGTACCGCTGCGCTATAACGGCCTAAGTAATTTATAACACTTCATATTGTCTTTGAGGACTGTCGTGGCTCAGAGGCGTGGCGTCTGTCTCAAAATGCGACAATTTGTGGGTTCGATTCACACTCGGGGAAGATGGATATTTTCATTTGTATTTTCTTCGCTCTCAACTAGGTAAAGCGCGGCGTTGAGTTCCGCCACGTAACACGCAATGCTTCGATATATCAAAAAGTAGGGAACGGAGTGTCTTAACACTAGGTTCCCGCTATTTCTTCTGCCTACCCTGCTATGTGCGGAATAACACAAACATTACTGAAAAACTCTAGAAATGACACTCACAGTTGCTATGGAAAAAGATTGGTAAAGTTTGACAGCCAAATAAACTGTTATTGTTCTTGTTAACATCTCAAGTGGGCACTCTGTGTGGTGGTCTAGAAAAAATCAATGTCAACAGTCAATAACTGAACGTTAGGGTTTGAACGCGTTTTGCTACTTGCAACTTCAAAAGAATAACTAAAGTCCATTAAAATTTACTTAAAGTAAAATTAAAAAATTTAACGCATCGGGATGTTTTTTTACTATCCTCAGTATGGATTAACGGTTCAAAGATCATAAAATTATTACATTTCTATATTTTTCATTGTATTTAAGAGTTACTGAATTAGAAAGTGTTGTACTAATGTTAGTTAAATGCTGATGGATTTTTCTGAGTGCGACTTTTGTAGATTTCTTTTTCAAACAAGGTTTCCTTTCCGGTAAGACTAAATAATATAAAAAAATCTGGCATTTAACACATAATATCACAAATTCGAACATGAAACGGAGAACAGAGTATCTTGACACTCTATTTTCAACAAAATATACACACATATGAATATATATATATATATATATATATATATATATATATATATATATATATATATATATATATATATATATATATATATATATATATATATATATATATATATATATATATATATATATATATATATATATATATATATATATATATATATATATATATATATATATATATTTATATAAGAGGACCATTGTGGCGCAGAGGCGTAACGTCTGCCTGATCCCAGTCGGAGAAGATGGATTTTTCTATTTCCATTTTCTTCGCTCTGGCAAACTAGGCAAAGCGCGGCGTTGAGTTCCGCCACTTAACACGCAAAGCCTCGAAAAAAGCGGAAAGCGGGGACGGAGAAAGCAGTGACTAAGTAACGGAGTGTCTTAACACTAGGTTCCCATGGTCCCTGCATATATATATATATATATATATATATATATATATATATATATATATGCAGGGGGCATATATATATATATATATATATATATATATATATATATATATATATATATATATATATATATATATATATATATATATATATATATATATATATATATATATATATATATATATATATATATATATATATATATATATATATATATATATATATATATATATATATATATATATATATATATATATATATATATATATATATATATATATATATATATATATATATATATATATATATATATATATATATATATATATATATATATATATATATATATATATATATATATATATATATATATATATATATATATATATATATATATATATATATATATATATATATATATATTATATATATATATATATATATATATATATATATATATATATATATATATATATATATATATATATATATATATATATATATATATATATATATATATATATATATATATATATATATATATATATATATATATATATATATATATATATATATATATATATATATATATATATATATATATATATATATATATATATATATATATATATATATATATATATATATCGGCTTGTTGTCAGTTTGTTACCAGCCTTACCGGAACACTCAATAAGCATGTATAAGGATCGTTTAGCTAATGCCTAACTTTCTTTAGTATATATTAGGTATAATATTGTACGTCTATATATATTGAGTTTGCCTTTCACTGTATTGTGTCAAGTGATGTAATTTAGTCAAGCATTTCCCTCTTCTTGATATATAATGATATGATATAAGTGGTGTTCTTACTGCTTTTTTTAAACTATATATGGTATAAAAATGTTCCGTTATTGTAAAAAAATTAAAATTTTAAATAAAAGAGGTGTTTGGGGAGTATATGATTTACAGCTCGTTTTCAATATTAACATATTGTTATGTCGATGTTAATTAAGCATCTATTTATTTTTTATCCAACGCATAGCAGGGTAGGCAGAGTGACGCAGGTATCGCAGGAGACTTAGTGTTAAGACATTATTTTCGCTTCTTTCCGTCTTCGAAAGACATGTCGGAGCTCAACGCTGTGCTTGATTTATTACTAAAGTGAAGAAAATGAAAATTAAATAATTTGTATTCCCTGAGTGGGAATCGAACTCACAAACTGTTTCGTTAACAGGCAGACGCTACGCCTCTGCGCCACGACGGTCGTCTAAATTAATGCATATATAATGCGTGACTATTATATTTCTATATGTATATAAAGACCAGTGTTATTAAAAAATCAATATTAATACATAACAACAAAAGAAACTAGACAAAACACTTATAGTGTTAAGTGATCACACAAAAATGACAAAGAAAAAAATCATGGAGAAAATCAGAAAATTAGTTGCATATCAATAAGTTATCAAGCGTTGAGTCGGTTGAAGCCGTTGAGGTCATGAGAGACATGATGGTTGATCAATCCATTGGGATTAAATTGTTTTTTCAAATATTTGCCAAACTAAATTGAATGGAAAAATGCGTAGGTTATTTCAAAATTATTCTCAGCATATATTTATTATATTTAAAAATCTTACTAAAAAATATCACCATAACGGAAACTTTCGATAACGATATCTATTTTGGGTCGATATGTCCGTCGGTTTTTTAATCTATTACTCAATACACTATTAATGCATTTTTTTATTATGCATACAACATTATTTCTACAATTAAGCTCAACATATTCGGTATAGAAAATCCAGTATTCGCCCAGATTCGAGGCGTTGGGTATTAGTGGTGGAACTTAACGCCGCACTTTTCTTTATGTTAGTGTAAAGAAATAAAATGAATTAATTCCCCCTATCAGGGATTGAACCTGGAACAATCGATTATGACGTTGCTGTCAGATTACACTTTGTCGTAATAGATAATTTTTCTTTTAGTTATTTAAGAGGGAGTTTCTCCAAATATCTTTTGCAAATATATTAAACCAATAATAATATTTGTTGTCATTACGAAGTTACTTAAACCTATGAAAAAATCTGTGCTACAGATTGTTACGATAATAGACTTAGTGATTCAGAAGGTGTAGATTCATATACCTAAAATATTAGGTAATAAAAGCAAAAGCCTTAATAAGTTGTTGAAAAATCCCGAGTATATCAAAAAAATTAAAAAGAAATTTAAAAAATATAAGGCCACTAGTGAAACACGAATATCTAACGTTTTATTTATATATTAAGACTTTTAGGACTTTGAAGTGGACTTAACGGGTCACGGGTTCGAATTCAAGGAAATACGTCTCAGTTATTCTGAAAACCTATCGCTTATTTTGTAACTTGTCACGTGCTTATAGGAAAACACGTTCAGGGAACTTTAAAATGTATAAATAAATGAAGTAATTTAAGACATAGTATTATTTGTTAGTATTGTGACTTTACACGTCATTATATGGATGATATTATAACAGGTTCGATTCTTGATTCAGAATAATATTCTTGAGATAAAATAGAGAAAAGGAATCACTTCTAAAAAGAGAGTAGTCTTAGGTGATGAATTTATGACAATCTGGACAGCTGTATGGAGACAACGGCCCGTACTGGAAGGGAACTACCCTGAAGTATAGTTATTTAGTGACTTATGTCATTTGAAATAATTACTTGGATTCTATGTCCAAACACGATTGAAACATATGATTAACGTGTATTGCGATTTTTTTTTCTTTAAAAATTGATTTTAGCCATTAAGTGTGCAATGCATGGGGTATTTAAAAGACTATAGGCATGTCAAGGTATCTATAAACCTCATTTATGACCAAAAAAATCTTTGCATTTTCGTAAACAAAGTTTTATAATAAAATTCATCATTCATAATAATTTTTGAAATAAAAATGATATTTAATTTAACATTAGATTTTATTAACCGTAACTTAATACCGCAATATATTCTAACACACTGGATTATTCAAGTGGGAATAGAACCCATTACCTACGCCTTTTATAGTAAAGCTTAATTCCACTGTACCATGATGTCCTTGAGCCAACATGATGTATACAAATATATACTATGTCACGAGCAAACGTCTACAAAACATATTAAGTTGTTTACAAAAGATTTACGTCATACTTGTAACCAGTTCCTCTCCTTGGAACTTCAGTCCTTTTCAGGCTTTTGTCTTTGTTCCTGAAAACTGTCCTTTATACAAAAAGAGTATTTTAATTTGTAGCTCGAGCGTCTTAAGCGCTTTGGTGTGCCTTTGGAAGGATTATTTTGAAATGAATTTTTCAATTATATTATTTTTTTTTAGCTTCACGCTTTATTCCGCATACTGCAGGGTAGACAGAGGAAACTGCAGCAATCATATGAAACTAGTGTTAAGACACTCCGTTACTTAGTCCCTGCTTTCTCCGTCTCCACTTTCCACCTTTGCACCGAAGCTTTGCGTGTTGAGCGACGGAATTCAACGCCGTGCTTTGCCTAGTTTCCAGAGCGAATAAAATGGAAATAGAAAAATCTCCATCTTCTCCGAGTGGTAATCGAATTCTCAAACCGTTTACAGGCAAACGCTAACGCCTCTGCGCCACGATGGTGCTTTAACTTATTTTCCTTCTGGGTTTCTATAGACCTTTGCCTATAGAAGGTGGAAAGCAGGGACTAAACAATGGAGTGTCTTAACACTAGGTTCCTATGGTTCCTGCAGTTTCCTCTACCCTGCCATGTGCAAATATAAAAAAAAGGAAGAATATATATTTTACTACACTCACCTAGTAGACAAAGCAAAGGCTATAATTTATTTCAAATGTGAATTTACGTCACAAGCTGTCGCAGATCCGATTCAGTTATCTCCGATTAACGAACCTAATATCGTTTTATGTATTTATTTTATATATATAGATAATATCGTTTATATTATCTCCACAAAGCAATTAAGGATGATACGGGCAGATAAAAGTGTAGACTTAATAACAGTTATATTTTAAAAAAGAGAATAAGTAAGTACGGGTTTATATGACCGTATGGCTTAGTGAGTGAGTGAAGAGCGCAACGGATTTCTAAGAGGTGCAGGATTGAATTCTCTTATATTCAAATATTTAATCCGTATTTTCATAAAATAATCTCCGTAATAAATAGTGATTTTTAGGAGATTTTTTTTAATTGAAATATAGTATTTTTTACAATCTATTTTCTTTTCTGTTCAAGTTCAGGGACATGTTATTGTTTTAAGCCAAACGATAAGACAGTAAAAGGAAATGATTCAAATTTATTTAATTAAAATGAAGTTCGAATTTGAAACATATTGAGTGGCGGAACTCAACGCCGCGCTTTGCCTAGTTTACCAGAGCGAAGAAAATGGTACTAAAAAAACTCCATCTTCTCCGACTGGGGATCGAACCCAGAAACCGTCGCGTTACAGGCAGACGTTGCGCCGTTGATTTCTGCCATTCAATGTTTAATGTCTTAAAATAGATAAGAATACTATTGGAATAATAGGTATTCATATTAAACTGGTATTTATTATTTATATATATATATATATATATATATATATATATATATATATATATATATATATATATATATATATATATATATATATATATATATATATATATATATATATATATATATATATATATATATATATATATATATATATATATATATATATATATATATATATATATATATATATATATATATGTATATATATATATATATATATATATATATAAATACCACTTTAATATGAATACCTATTATTCCAATAGTATTCTTATCTATTTTGAGACATTAAACATTGAATGGCAGAAATCAACGGCGCAACGTCTGCCTGTAACGCGACGGTTTCTGGGTTCGATCCCCAGTCGGGGAAGATGGAGTTTTTTTAATACCATATATATATATATATATATATATATATATATATATATATATATATATATATATATATATATATATATATATATATATATATATATATATATATATATATATATATATATATATATATATATATATATATATATATATATATATATATATATATATATATATATATATATATATATATATATATATATATATATATATATATATATATATATATATATATATATATCGTTTATATATGTACAAATATATTATGTATAAAATAAAATTTACTATGGAATGAACCTTGAAATAGAACAATTATACGGCATTTCTCATTATGTCTATTCAAAATCTAACAATGTCCGAACAAGTTCACTTAAAATGCATCACAAAAGACCTAAATAATTTGAAATATCCAATCGAAATTACACTCTAAAGTATAGAAAAATAAAGTTTAATTTGAAACGTCGTAAAAAGTGCACGCGACAGATAATACAGGGATATCAATGTGCATTTACAGGGGTAGCTGATTCAATAAATTTCAACTTTGTGCCAATAATAATAAAGATTGAATCTATATATAGATTTAATTGAGTCACGAATTCGTCTAAACTTTAAAGATTAGGTCACGCATAAAACGGTAAATCATTGCGGTCGAATTATTATGTTTATTTCCTATACATTACGCAACGTTTGTATTTTTTAATATATTATTATTTAAGGTAAAAATACTGATGTATTTATAGGTGAACTGTCGTATGTATAACGTATACTTATTTATATCTCAAGAACTGAAATCTGAAGGAAAAGTCAATATAAAACGATTTGTCATTTATCTATTAATGGAAAATGTTCTTTTTGCTCTCTCTCGTTACAAGGTTTCTTGCTAATGTAGGCTTGGCGTACATTCCATATTATTTCGTAAAATTTATCAAATATTAGATATAGTTCATTTGAACCTGTGATCTGTTCTTTGTAGCATATATGTTAGTAATATTATAAATATGAAAATTAAAAACAACGCAAAAACTACAGCTACAGTTAAAGCTTTGTAATAATCTAACTTGTATGTAAAAATAATATATGTACCATAATTGCTACAAATGCAATTAACTTTAGCTTGCGGGTAGTTAGTAAAAAGTGGGTAGTATAGAAATTAAGTTCTAATGAACATTGAGTACATCGTGATCATGATTTAGGAAAATTACGCTTTAACCCGCGCAAAGCAAAGAAGGTACAAATAAGAACCTAGTGTTAAGACACTCCGTCATTTCCCGTCCGGAATATAATTAAATTAAGTCATTTTTATTTACTTGGTTTGTCGGGACAAAAATCAGAGTATATTCCAAATATATATTACCACTAAACTCAATGTCTTATACTGTGAAAAGCGGAGAAGGGGCTGTATAAATCTTTTCTATCTTTCCTCTGTATGTTTAAAGGAAATGCATGAAGCTAAAAAAATAAGCATGATCTCAATCTCGCCAACATTACAAACAAACATAACATTGCTCTCATGCTCTGCATGTATCAATAACACGCTCTGTTCATTGTCAAGAGGAAAACCGACGTTTATTAAATTGGTATTCATGCGATATAAATAAATTAAACATTTAAAATCGATATTAATAATTATTCGTTGGAATTATATTTTATAAGCTATTTTTATGTTATCTGGATCATTAATACATTTAAAAATGTCAATATTATCAGTTATAAGCAAAATTTTGGTTTTACCTAAACCTTGAAATGCATTCCTACTGCTGCAAGCAGATGGCCACTCTATAGATGCAGTTGCTATATTAAATATTATATGTTGGCATCACATTTTTGTCAATTCCGTATATCTGTAAATTGTATTAAATATCTAGAATCGGCTTCGTTAAAGTATTCTTTAATGAAATAAACAAAAAAAACAACTATAATAAATATATAACATAATAAATATGCAAGTATCTCATAAATCACGTCACAAATACTAAGAAATCCAATTATTTTATAACTTCTTATAACTGTACTATCGCGTAAAGAATTTCTTCGACAAATCTTATTTAGAATAAGATAAGAAACAACGTCGTCACGTAAGAAGCTTAAGTATCACCAGTGAGGCTTAACTGCAGGAAAAATGAACAATATTAAATATTAAACGCTTAGAAAATAATGTATGAATCATACAATTAATCCATCAGTAGAGGACGAACGCTAACATATCAAGTGGTTGAAAACATTAATTAAGGTTACAATATAAACAGTCGACCATCAGAAAGCTCTATATGTAGAGTTTATTTTTCATTCATACTAAACGACAATACATGTGTTCGACTTACTAACACAGATAAGCATGAACGAGGTGATTGCAATACAAATTGAACTTTATGCGAAGGCGATATGGTTGGATTTTGGTTAAGCGTTTGATAGAGTTGCACATGGGGTATAGTAAACACGGAGGAGAGACGCCGGCGCACCGTCATACAGTCAGTTACTGATAGTTCAGTTGAAAGCAGGCAGCTAAGAGCGCCACGCGCCAACAAAAACGCGCACGCGAGCGAAATTCGAATAAAAATAATTTCGAGTGTACCACAAGGGTGCATACTCCGGACAGTGTTTTTAAATTGCTATTCTATATTTTGTGTCGTGAACGGAATTTATATTAAGATTCATATAGTAAATGGTGAGCGATTTTTATTTATTTCTTTAGTTTAACAGTGGCATTGTGTTAGCGGTCATTTTGTTTCAAGACACTTGACTTGTATTAGTTGTACTTTCATCTTAGCGCATTTTATTTACAAGTTTATCAAGTTCTAATTAAGGGGCAGTAAACGTGTTAATGGTGGTTGTAAAATTTTATGAGTTTAACTCGAAATGTAAATTTTAACTACACATAGTAAAATTTACTTGGCCTGTTCTTGAACTTCTATGGTCGGATATTGTTTGATTTGTTATTATCAGGATCATTAAACAATTATGGGAATTTTGAGATAAGTCGACAGTGTGTCATTGTTTATAAGATGGAAAATTTGAAATTAGTTTCACGTAAGGCCGTCGTTGAGATAGACGCTCATCTAAATACGAACGATGTACGAAGTTAAGCGAGTTCAAATCCTGTTGTGCTTTATAATCACTTTTGTATAAAATTTTAATAGACTTATCATAAATACTAAGGTTGATAGTAAATTTTTACTTAGTTTAAATTCATTATGAACATTTTAAAGTATACTTTGAAATTATTATCTAATCTAAACTCTTTATAAACATTTTAAAGTATTCTTAGAAGTTTAGATTACGGCCTACACAACGGTCGTAGGTTCGATCCTTACATGAAATAAAAAGAATAAATGATATTTTTTAATATCTTTAGATTTTTAAAAGATTTACCACTGAATAAGCCAAAGACATAGTATATGAGATTAAAACAGGTTGAAGCTATGAATTTCTATATGTTGTTAATAGGTCACGTTAAAAAAATAGCTTTTTATATATCTTCTCGCATTTTATATATCTTCCGCATTAATAGAAAGGCGTAGGTGCTAAAGTCATTAATATACATCATTTTATTATCCACATTTTAAATACTTCAAGATAGTGTATTTTTAGGGTACTGTGTTTCAAAAGAAGTAAATGGGCCTTTTTTTGGATCATTATGTTGTCGGTCCGTCTGTCCCTCTTACACTTTTTTTGATTATTTACACACTATCTTAACCTTGTGCGTTGATTGAGCCTTGCAAATTTTAATCTTATCATTATAAACAAGTTTTATCAAGTGATTATGATAAAATTATTTTAGATATTATTTCTAATATAAAGCCTAGTATTATGTGTTAATAATTCAATAATTAATTCGGTTATTGCATGTCTGTACTGCCATTATGGTAGTGAATTAGATTAATTATTAGTTACAAAAAAGCTTTTTTTTTGTATATTAAAATATTTAAAAAAAATAGCTTCACGCTTTATCCTGCACATGGCAGGGTAGGCAGAGGGAACCGCAGGAACCGTGGGAACCTAGTGTTAAGATACTCCGTTGCTTAGTCCCTGCTTTCTCTGTCCTCGCTTTCCGCCTTTTTCAAGGCATTGCGTGTTGAGTGGCGGAACTCAACGCCGCGCTTTGCCTAGTTTACCAGAGCGAAAAAAATGGAAACAGAAAAATCCATCTTCCCCGACTGGGGATCGAACCCAGAAACCGTCGCGTTACTCTGCGCCACGACGGTCCTCGTGACTATTGATGCTATTTGCATCAGAACAAAATAACAATACAGTAAAGTATATTTCGTTGTAGAACTTCTATTGTTTTTTTTTGTCAGTAAAAAACGATCAGTATCAGATCTCTATTGTTAGTTCATTTGGCTTTTCTTGAATAAATAAAGGGAAAAGAAATTACAAGTAACTTATTTGTTTATTATAGAAATTAAAATTTTTATATATATATATATATATATATATATATATATATATATATATATATATATATATATATATATATATATATATATATATATATATATATATATATATATATATATATATATATATATATATATATATATATATATATATATATATAAAAACATAAATTTCTTTATAAATTACGATTGTATGTTTAATTTAATTTATATTATATATTATAATAAGGTAATTGAAGTGAATCATTCATGTTATGACATCCTTGTGACGTAGTGGAAATTTGTTCATCATAAATATAACTGGGTGAAATGTGTGGGTTCACACAATGTATATTTGAAAATGCTTAAAGAAAAAAATTAAAAATAAAATATAGAAGAAAACTTAGACAAAAACAAAAAAAAAATCTTTCTTCATTGAATTCAATATATGTATTAAAATTACATATACTAAATAATAAATTTGTATATTTAAGCTAATTTCAGTTTTATGTGAAAAAACAAAAGCGCGACGTTGTGTTACGCATCCCAATTAGTTTGTCAATTTTACGAGAAAAGTCTTTTCAACTAAGTTCTTATTTAATGTTTTAGAACTTTACTTTAACTTAAATTTAAATTCCGAATTCGAACCTGCGGTTGCGGTTGTGTTCCTAAAATAACAATTTATGTTAATTGAATCTATATATAGCGATTACTTAACTCTTCTAAATATTTGATCATTATTACATTTTCATACTACAACTACTTTAGTGTCTTTTTGAGTAAAGGAATATTAATGTTGCTAATCCATTTACCGACGTTATACTCAGTTGGCGTAACTTAACGCTGCTTAGTCATGAAATTCATTTCAACAAGTGGAATTCAACAGCTTCTATAGATATATAGGTACAGCGATCTATAGATATATATGTATATGTATAAAAGATTTTCTTTCAAAAATGTTGTTTTAAACACTTATAATGATCATTAGTTGGCATGAATAAAAAAATCATACCTCATACCTTGAATCGCTTTTATCTAGATATAGATAACTCGTTCTCAATTTTCTAGACGTGTTAAGTAGCGCAACTTAACGCCGCGTATGTATTGTGAATTCGATTCACGCTTGTAATAAAAAATACCACAAACGTGAATCGAATTCACAACTAATACGCTTATAGCTAAGTAATTAAATTTAGTATTGACTTTTTTTTTCAGAAGAGAGATCTAATTTAAATCCAAAGTAGAGAAATTCATGGTTAAAAAAACAGCGTTAAGTTACGCCACTTAAATAATATGTAGGTAGTAATAGGTAGGTAGGAAATAAACTGCGGAGGTATATATAGTAAATATACTACCTAATACCGTATTGTGTTACGGCTCATTCTTTCATTGTCTTTCATCTTTCATCCGAACATATAACAACTATTTGACCAATTCTTAGTATCACAGAGATTTCAAAGTCCATTGTTTACTTGAAAACAATGCTGTTGCAGTTTTTATGGGCGTTTAATCCTTTTTTTTTTTCGGTAAGTACCCCAATGTGTGTCAAACGATATTTTCCGGGTTCATTTTGTGCGTTCAATTGATTTTGGTTATACTTATGTAACGGTTGCCGACCAGTTTTTTATTGTATGTGTTGTATATTAAAATATTTGTAGTTGAGTTATATGTCATATATTATATATTCTATTATACAAAATAATATCTATACCTGTAATAGCGACGGTTTGTGGGTTCGATTCCCACTCGGGGAAGATAGATTTTTCTATTTTCATTTTCTTGGCTCTGGCAAATAGGCAAAGCGCGGCGTTGAGTTCCGCCACTCAACGTGCAATGCCTAGAAAAAGGCGGAAAGTGGGGACGAACAAAGCAAGGACTAAGCAACGGGGTGTCTTAACACTAGGTTCTTATGGTTCCTGCAGTTCCCTCTGCCTGCCATGTGCGGGATAAAGCGTAATATATTTACATATAAATAAATATACATACATTTATATTTTTCTATACTTTTTATTGTTAATATACACTCATTTCGATTAAATAACTTTGGTATGCTATAAAATTGAGACTATAATAGTGTAAAGGGATATCGTGAGGTTATAAATTCGAATGCAGGCTTGAATCTAAATTGTTTTTGGTTTTGCATTCTAATAAGGTATAGTGTGGCGTTGAGTTCCGCTATCACTCATACAACGGTTTAAATTTTAATCAGCGGAAATCGGAATATCTTTAATAAATTCCATTTGTACAATTTTTATTTACAATCAAACATAGATACATAAAAAAATAACCTAAATTCGAACCCGAAACTACCATCTCAATACTAAATGCATCTAAACTACGTCACAACGTCTTCACGTAAGTGATAATGAGAGACAAAAATCAATATTTACCTACAAAAATATTTTTAACAGTACCGTATACTCTATATGGAGCGAACTAAATCAAATAAGTTCGTAGTAAAGTGACATCTGTCAAAATATTTAATGAAACGTTTGGATATGCCATATAAGAACATAGTGTTAATAGAAAAGACGGTAGTTGCGAAGTAGAAGACGTTTTATTTAAAAGATATTTGGAGTGCAGGTTTAAATTCATTTAAATACCCTGTTTAAGTTACAATTATTTTATTATATATATTTTCTTATTATAGATACATATAATTTTACATTAAATTTTCAGCTTTTCATGTTTTTTTGGCAATTGCTACTTAAACTCTTATATTACGTATTTTTTTAAATACTCACTCTAATAATAAAAAAATCAGTCAGTCATATTAATTATTTAAATTTCCTGAGTGAGGAAGCAAGAGAAAGCGCTGCGTTAAACTGCAACACAATATAGCTAAAAAAAATAATAGAAAATGGAAAACGGAGTGCCTTAAAATGAAATAACCTTATCCTACTAATCGTGAAGCAAGTTTTTTTTAGCTTCATGCTTTATTCCGCATATTGCAAGGTAGGTAGGGGGAACTGCAGGAACAATACGAACCTAGTGTTAAGACACTCCGTGGCTTTGTCCCTGCTTTCTCCGTTGAGTTGTTGTTGAGTGATGGAACTCAACGCCGTGTTTTGCCAAGTTTCCAGAGCGAAGAAAATTAAAATAGAAAAATCCATCTTCCTCGAGTGGAAATTGAACCCACAAACCGTCGCGTTTACAGGCAGACGCTTACGCCTCTGCGCCACTACGGTTCTCAAATTTAATATATAATATATGCTGATTATTATATTAATTTATTTGTTTTAAATGAATTATTACAAAAGCATGACTCACTAAAGGCTGTAGCACACTGAGCTAAGGATGTTTCGTACAGTAGATAACTAAACCACATACATAGTAAAATAATGTATAATAAGCTAAATTTGCAACAATATGTATTGTTATATATGTCATAGACATAGTCATAGTCAGTCAGTCAAAATTATTTAAGAAAAACGTTGTAACTTAGTGGTAAGAAAGGGGTTTTGTGAAAGGCGTGGATTTAAATCCGGCTGTCTTATATATATTTTTGTATGTTTTCTAAAATGTATTTTTTTTCTTGTGGAACACTTTAAAAGTAGTATATAAAAGATAGCTATAGGTTTGATTCCTTTTTTTGGCAAAAATTACTTTCATTTTTAAGTTCTGGAAGAGATATACAGTTTTAAGAAATGGGGAACGAAGTTTCTTGACTCTCGATCTCTACTAATATGTAATGTTTCTTTATTTTTATAATATTTAAATGAATATAAATAAAAAAAATAAAGCTTATTTTTATCTTAAGATTAAAACGTAAGAAACATATAGGTTCTTATGAGAGATTTTTTTAACTATAGTTATTATTGCCTTTGTAAAATCTGTTTATATATTATAAAGCTCCTGTCATAATAACATAGCTATACATTATGTCAGTTCGTTAGGAATTGTCAGCGAAATTGTTATATGATAGTTATCGATAATTTATGCAGCTATTGCCATTAATACTGTTTGTTGTTTCGTTACACAATTTCTACGCAATGACACTTTGAATATTGCTCTCTACAAATTATTCAAGGTGATTCGGTTGAGGCGTGACTTGAAGGATTATCGAGAGTATCATAATCATATCATAATATAATATGTCATATATATATATATATATATATATATATATATATATATATATATATATATATATATATATATATATATATATATATATATATATATATATATATATATATACATACATATATATATATATATATATATATACATACATATATATATTCACAATAATAACAATCTAGGACTGTCGTGGCGTAGAGGTGTAGCGTCTGCCTGTAAACGCGACGGTTTGTGGGTTCGATTCCCACTCGGGGAAGACGGATTTTTCTATATCGATTTCCATTTTATTCGCTCTAGAAACAAAGTGCGGCGTTGAGTTCCGCCATTCAACACACAACGCCTCGAAAACGGCGCAAAGCGGGGACGAAGAAAGCAGGGACTAAAGCAACGGTGTGTCTTAACACTGGGTTCCTATGGTCCCTGCAGTTCCTTCTGCCTATCTTGCCGTGTGCAGGATAAAGTGTGAAGCTAATAAAAAAAAATAGTAGTCTCCTTGTTTGAGGCAAGAATAAACCACGACATATGTCGCTATTTATCACGTTATATCAAAAAAGCAATTGAATTACAATTAAATGTGAACCTACACTTGTTAAAAATGTTTTATAAAATGAATTAAAAATGAAAAAATAATCATTCGTAGTAAAATATTTCATTTTAACTATCGTATAAGCTCTTACTCATCTAAACTATATTAATAAAGTACTTAATAAATAATTAAGTCATAAGGAAGCTTTAAAGCTCGAATCGACGTCGACATCGACATAGAACATGAAACGAGATAACTTTCAATAAGTGGCCGAGCCTAATGCAAAAGTCATCCATCATGTTGCCGACTCGATTACGGACGGTTTTTGACCTAAAGCTAATACATAGATAATATTATAAAGTTTGACTTTTATATATGTCTGTTTGTGGGTTCGATTCCCACTTGGAGAAGATGGATTTTGGAAAAAGGCGTAAAGCAGGGACTAAGTAGCGGAGTGCCTTAACACTAAGTTCCTATGGTTCCTACACATCCCTCTGCCTACCCTGCCATGTGCGGGACAAAGCGTGAAGACATAAAAAACAGTACAGAAATGTTTTTTCTTATAAAAAAGGCAGAAAAATATGAATATAGAGAAATATGAATCCGATCGTCTTGGTAACCGTCCAAGCGTTCTAATCACTAAGCCATGCGTTCTTTACAACGTTTAGTCGAAATTTTTATTAATGTTTAAATATTTTTTGCCATATACTTAGATTCAGTATTTTATCTAACTTAGACTTCAATTTATTGGGCTTAATGCGCTTATCACTGAAAATATTTTTATATAGGTTGTATAGTCCATTTGCCGTGGACTATAATAGGCTATCTATATACGGCTATCTATATATATATATATATATATATATATATATATATATATATATATATATATATATATATATATATATATATATATATATATATATATATATATATATATATATATATATATATATATATATATATATATATATATATATATATATATATATATTATAATGTATATTACCTAACAATTAGTTAGTCAATAGTTTTGATATATCTTTATTTTATTTAAATTTAGTTTATTCAATTTATTTTCTAATCAATATACTACTTAAAGGATTAAAATACACGCGTATATCTGTTTCTAATGCCACGATACAAATTGTGATTGTGAAGGAATGTTAATTGTAGTGTCGCTTAATCTGTACAATTTATGACAGTGTAATGTATATAGACGCTTTTATGAAGTTGGTTGTTATTTTGACTATTTTTTTTCGTTTTAGATAAAAAGCGGCGTTGAGTTCCGCCACTCGATGTTCTATGTTATAAATATATGGACAGCGGAGAGTAAATCGACATAATATTATTTCTTCTTTTGCGGAATAAATAAAGCGTGAAGCAAATTTTTACATTATTATGAGAAAAATACACATAATTTTTAATGTTATAAGGCTTTTTACTATTAGATAACCGTCGTGGCGCAGAGGCGCAAGCGTCTGCCTGTAAACGCGACGGTTTCTGGGATCGATTCCCATTCGAGGAAGATGGATTTTTCTATTTTAATTTTCTTCGCTATGGCAACTAGGCAAATCACGGCGTTGAGTTCTGCCACTCAACACGCAATGCCTCCCTCTGCCTACCCTGCCATGTGCGGGATAAAGCGTGAAGCTACTAAAAAAAAAATAACCGTGTATATAGGTAAATGAAAAAACAGAGCTATAACAGATTTTTCAGCATTATATATGTATATACATATATGGTACTATATTTCATAATTTAGCAGCTAAGCATATACCTTTCATTGTCTTCTCAGTTCAGCATTCTTGTATAATCGTGAATGGTTATTACTTGTCACATAATATAGTGGATTGTATTAAAACCAGTTCTCGTGTTCCCGAGATATAGGCAATTAACAGACTGACAAAATTCAAGCCTAATTGGCATTGACGAAGAAGAACGTTGATTAAAACCGAACCGACTTTAATTTATTTCAAGTATGTGGGTTTGCCTGTTTTTATTATATTTGGAAATATAAAATAAATTTTGGTTTACAAAGTTGGGCTCATTTCTATAAGAAATCTCTTCCAGCCTACTAAAAATTGGAAGCCAAAAAGTAGAAGTGGATGAGTGTCCAACAACGTTATTACAAAAAAACTATAAGACAAAAAATAAATATAAAAATTAAAACGAGAAAAAAAAATTAAATTAGACATATAATAGATATAAATAAAGGTACACATTAGTTGGACCAAGACACTGCGTTTTCATTTTTCTGTCATAATAGAAACCGTTGCGGAACTCAACGTCGTACAATCTCCTGCCAGAGGTCCCATGGTTCTTTTAATATATTTCATCCTCCCCGACTGAGGGAATTGAACTCAAAATCCTTTGTTTTTACAGGCAGATACTGTGCATTTGCGCCAAGACAGTCCTTTTTGTATACCAAGTATAATAATGAATGACAATACTTAATATAATTTAACAATCGATAAATTATAAATTCTACGCAAAATAGAAACGTTAAGAACCATTTAAATTTATAGGGCTCCTTGGGAAGAACTAAATGAGGTGTCCATTCACTTTATATAGAAGTCATCAATATTTTAGATTATTGTCTTAATATTCTTTAGTCTTAATGCTAAGACGTATCGATTGACTTAATTGTTTATTTAATCTGCCTTTTTGTATGAAAAATTCACACTCTATGTCAATTTGTATGAAAATTACACAATGGATTGAAAAAAATACTTAGCGTCAGGCAAACATGTGGTCTTCACAACACGTATCTAATAATAAATATATACAGACTGAAAAACACATTAACAAAAATTTGAATGAATTAAATTAGGTAGGTAGGGTACATAAAAAAGTTTTTATATATATATATATATATATATATATATATATATATATATATATATATATATATATATATATATATATATATATATATATATATATATAGATATAGATATATATATATATATATATATATATATATATATATATATATATATATATATATATATATATATATATATATATATATATATATATATATATATATATATATATATATATATATATTCAACTACCCTTGCTTGCAGGACAAGGCAGTAAAATTCTCAACTCACAAACTTTCACTTAACACAAAATAGAATCTAGTATTAAAATCGACTGTTTATTTAGCTATTACAGTTCCTAGTGCATAATCAAGTTAAAATATTCATAGTTGCTGTATATTTTTGCTTTAAAAGCCTGGGAAGTTGCGTAACTGTCTTTTATGTTTACTTAAGTACTAATATACTCGTTTGTACACGTGACATGACATCTACAGGTACAGTGGTGTACTACTTGAATGTAAATACGATGATTATGGGTTGAAATTCTGCTAGAGGAAATAAATTATTTTCGTTTTCAACCTTAAGTAAAACGAATTTAATTTTTAATTGTTAATCTGCACTGATAGTAGAAAAAATATTTAAAGAAAAATATTTTTTCTTTTTTTAAATTTGAAAATAGTGGGATTTGAACCCGCTCCTCTCTTCTCTTCAAACCGTGCAAGCTTTCTGACCACTATGCCACGCGGTCCTCATCACGCCGTTTTAGTATTTTTTAGTACAACCACAAATCGCAAATGGTGAACTAATTATATTAAAACCAAGTTCCCATTAACTACTCTGCTTCATGCGTAAAGCTTTTTATTTATTTAAACCTTATTCTACTTTGGATACATATATCTAAATAATAATGGGATAAAGTCTCTGATTATGGGTTCGATTCCCGTCAATGACATATTTTATCCCCGTCAATGACATATATATATATATATATATATATATATATATATATATATATATATATATATATATATATATATATATATATATATATATATATATATATATATATATATATATATATATATATATATATATATATATATATATATATATATATATATATATATATATATATATATATATATATATATATATATATATATATATATATATATATATATATATATATATATATATATATATATATATATATATATATATATATATATATATATATATATATATATATATATATATATATATATATATATATATATATATATATATACTAAATTTTAAATTTGCTTAAAGCGTCTGCCTGTAAATGCGACGGTTTCTGGGTTGGATTGCCACTCGGAGCGGATGGATTTTTTTATTTCCATTTTCTTCGCTCTGGTAACTAGGCAAAGCGCGGCGTTGAGTTCCGCCACCCAACACGCAATGCCTCGAAAAACGTGGAAAGCGGGGACCGAGTAAGCAGGGACTAAGTTACGGAGTGTCTTAACACTAGGTTCCTACGGTTCCTGCAGTTCTCTCTGCCTACCCTGCCACGTGCGGGATAAAGCGTGAAGCTAAAAAAAATATCAATCTAAATACCGATATATATATACTGACAATGTATTCCATAATAGAAAGCAAACATTCAATTGTAATTTAAGCGCACGACATTTACAGCAACATTCCTACGCGTTACAATAAATGTAATTGGTTAATAGTTCCTTCATTGTTACTACTAAAATCTAATTAGTCATAAATAAAGTTAAACGATACGTGTCAGCATTTATTGTTTGTTTTACTTGGGTAGTCGTTGGAGCGGAACTGCCTACTGAACTGGCGGTAGACTTGTAATACAGATTCAGTGTGGACCAACACTTTAAAATCATAAAAATATTTATACAAGTTCATGTTATATTTTTCCATTTTGAATTTCATCAATTTTCCATTTTCATTTCAAACGGCATTTTTAATAATTTTTCATTTTAATTTATTTTTAATTTTTTTAGCTTCACGCTTTATCCCGCACATGGCAGGGTAGGCAGAGGGAACTGCATGGACCGTAGGAACCTAGTGTTAAGACACGCCGTCGCTTAGTCTCTGCTTTATCCGTCCCCGCTTTCCGCCTTTTTCGAGGCATTGCGTGTTGAGTGGCGGAACTCAACGCCGCGCTTTGCCTAGTTTACCAGAGTGAAGAAAATGGAATTAGAAAAATCAATCTTCGCCGACTGGGAATTGAACCCAGAAGCCGTCGCGTTACAGGCAGACGTTGCGCATCTGCGCTACGACGGTCCTCGTATTTATAATATATGTAGCTAATAGTTTAAAATTTATATTTTATATAACGAGAAGAAACTGCTTAGCGTTACTTGGATTCACCGTGCGGGTGGCGGGCCCATCGCGTTGTAGGAAGAGGAGCTCTGAGTAGCGCTAGGGACTTGCGACCCAAGTGTAGGTTTAAAGGGGCCCCTTTAAAATGCAATAACGCTCACCTTCACTGTCCGAGCTCCTCCCACTACCTAACCAAATTCGAAATGATTCCGCTAATGCCACCTTTAAAGTATGTTCTAGAAATGTATTAGGAACATTAGAGAAAGAAGTAAGAAAAACAGCAAAAATTGTATTATACATAGCTTTTTAGAAAATTAAAAATTATACATTATAGTTTTGTTTGCGTGGAAAACTAAAATATCAAATCCTTTTCATTTTATTCCAGTGGAAATTTCAAGAACTCCTTCAATTCAAAAATCGTTGAGCATGCCCAAACTTAGTTTATCTTAGTTTTTCTGTCACAAACTCGGTAACTCAAAGCCTTACATAAATACTACAATAATACATAGTGTTGAAACATTCTGTTCTACGTAGTTTAATATTTGCTATTCACTACTACTGTGTGTCCAAAGGTTTTAACTCAATGCAATTGTACTGAGTGATGAGTTTACCTAGATTCCTTTTTTATATTGTTCGAAATAAAACAGGGACGGAGAAAGCAGGGATTAAGCAACGGAGTGTCTTAACACTAGGTTCATATGGTTCCTGCAGTTCCCTCTGCCTACCTTGCGATATGGAGGATAAAGCGCGAAGCTAAAATGACAGCGTTTAGTTCCGCCTACGTTTTCTCTGCCCTACTATAATATGTTTGGGTGTGCATATATATGTGTATATGTGCGTGTGTGTGTGTTTGTGTTTGTGTAAATACTACCATTGAGTCATTGACGGTGTCATTTTCTTACATTTTGTATCGATCGTGACTGACGTAAGTTTAACGATTGTAATACTTATCCTAACTGTAGTTAATGCGTTTTTAACTATTCGATACGATCCCCACCACGCCCACTTCCCACAGGAAGTGTTATTTAAATTAACAAATCATAGATAAATAGCATTAGAAGCGGATGTTTCTTTCAAATAAGTTTTGAAACTTTTTAACTAAACAGCTTTAAAGTTTTCTTCTTAAAGATTAGACTACATGGAACTTATTATTTGCAGTTCAAATCTAGTAGTAGTTCATTTAGTGGTAAGAAAGGTAAGGGGTGACCTCGACTGACTTTCAATAAAACAGTATTGAAGATACTGGAAGAAAGTCACGTAAAAAGCATGATGACTCCCCGGAGAGCTTGTATGAAGAGGTTAATGACAGTGGACGAGGCGAAAGAGGTATGCAGGGACCGCAGCGTATGGAGCTCCGATCTCTCTAACTATTCCGCTGGGGATAAAGCGTGAAGATATACACATATGTTGGTCAAATTGAAAAAATATTTTGAAATAAATGTTTAGATGTGCTTATTCTAGTAAGTACAGTTTTTGAAACGTAGAGCCTTTATATATATATATCGACATAAACTGTATGTAATATAGATATTGCCATTTAACGACAGATCCTCTACCTAGATTTTCGTACAAGAAAGTAATTTTTCTATTTTCTCTCTCTCCATATAAAACGAATGTAGTAAAAACACAAATATTTATTAACATCAATATAAATAAAATCAGATTAGTAGAATTGAGTGCAACTGGTGTTTCTACTAGCTTGTTAGGGAGAAAGCTTTCGCATAAAAACACAACTCAAATGTATTATTTTATAATTATACACATAGACATTAATTATTTCTAAATTGTCATTAAATCTAAACAAAAATAATTCCAAAATAAATAATTTAAATTAATTTTAATATTATATATTTTCTACACAAACAAAAATATAACTTTATGTACGATACAAATACTTTTTTTAATGTCTTCACGCTTTATCCCGCAAATGGCAGTGTAGGCAGAGGGAACTGCAGTAACCATAGGAACCTAATGTTAAGACACTTTGTTTGGTTAATTCCTGCTTTCTCCGTCCCTCCTTTCTGCCCTTTTCGAGGCATTGCGTGATGAGTGGCGGAACTAAACGCTCCGCTTTGCCTAGTTTCCAGAGCGAGGAAAATGGAAATAGAAAAAATCATCTTCCCCTCATGGAAATCAAACCCACAAACCGTCTCGTTTCAGATAGACGCTACGCTACTGCGCCATGATAGCTTAATATCACAAAATAAATAAAAATGCTTTACGAAAGTATGCTAATAAAACTAATTCTTTCTCCCGGAAGGAGTAACACTAGGAATCCAATGAACGAGATTTGAACCTAAGACCTCGTCTAATTCGATATATCACAAGAATGCACCGTAATTGTTAGATAAAACAGTAAAGGCGCCACATAAATGCTTTAACACATATTCTCAAGCCCTGATTAAAGTCCACTCAACGCGGAACCTAAAGAGATGACTAACATAGCAACGATAGACTAATTGCTAATGCTTATTGGAAAATACTAGCTTTTGTATAGAATTGCCGCTCTATATATAATCTCTTGTTCTGTAGTAAGCGGAGAATGGAGAGTTTTGACACTAGCTACTCTTTGCCTGTAGAAGTAAGCACTTCGCGAAAGTAAAATGAAAAGTTATATCAAAAATATTTTGTATTTGTTTGAATGTCGGCACTATTATATATAACACATTCTGGTGCTGTAGAATGATAGCACACTACAAGCGCAGTGGTTATGGGTATGTTCCCTGTAGTACATAGAGTGCGATGTTGAGTTCCGCCATTCACTCACATAAAATTTTTTACTACTAACTTGTCTTATACCCTGCAATATACTTCTAAGTAAAATAAGAAAATTGCTGTCATGCAACACAGGCGTGGCGTCTGCCTGTAACGACGATTAGTAGGTTCAATTCTCACTCGGAGAGAGTAGATTTTTTGTGTCCATTGTCTTCGCTCTGGCAACTAGGAAAAGCGCGACGTTGAGTTCTGCCACTCAACACGCAATGCCTAGAAAGGCAGAAATCTGGGGAACGGAGTGTTTTAACACTAGGTTTCAACGGTTCCTCCGGTTTCCTCTGTTTACCCTGCTATATGCGGGATAATGCGTGAAGCTAAAAAAGAATTCAAATATTCCATACAAACACATAATAAGTTAATTAACGTGACATGTTTAACCTATTCTCAATAATACCATACATATTTGCGTATTATATTTAGTTCAAACACATTAAGAGCGCGGTAATTAACGCTATGTTTACCTCAAACATATATAAATATATATATATATATATATATGTATTTATCATATTTTTTAATATACTATATGTACAGTTAGCAAAAGCGCCACCTTTTTTAAAGTGGAACATTTTGAGGTTGTTTTTCTTATTATGCTTATGAGTCATAATCGATGTCATCGTGATTTAGATTTTCTATAGTGTATCATTTTCGATGAATAATTGTCACATAATAATCTGTCACTAAATAGAGAAAGGAGTATCCTGACACTACATTCTCTTTCTCTCTTTGTATAGCGTAAAAATAGATAAAATATGTTGTTATTTAGTATAATGCCACTTAACACACAATGCTTCGAAAAAGTCGGAAAGTGGACAATGGAGTGTCTTAACACTTTGCTCCCAAAGTTCTGCTTCGCCTATTCTGCTATAAGCGGGATAAAGCGTGAAGCTAGTACAAAATATACAATTAATTCAATTATTTAGATCATCTTTGCAATTATGCGTATAAAAAGCTTGAATTTAGCAGGAAATCTTATACCATGTCAATATTTGCCTCATTAGGTATGATTTAATGTAGGTATTTGTAAACATCCGTAGTATAAAGGAACGTGAATAAATATTGATATGGACCTACGCATTGTTTAACAGAAAAATATTTATATTAAAAATATTGTTTGCTCTTCCAATAAATATTATTATATAATTATATAATGATTAAATTGTTTTGAAGGAAATTAAAAAAAATTGGAACACGGATAACTTTCTTTCCCGCGAAAGTGAGGGATACAACGTGAATAAAAAAATCGATAAAATTATACATATAAAAAAATGTCTCAATCAAGAATCAAACTTACGACCTTTACGTATTAATACCATTTCAGTTATACAAAAAAACAGTATCAAAACTAATTACGTTGCAAATATCAGATGACAACCAACATGGCTAATCTAAAATAACTGACTAAGTTAAAAAATACAAAAAGTATACTATATTTAACAATCTGTCATGCTACGGATCGCTTACAGCTGACAAGCTTGAAATCTGTGACAGACAGACAGAAATAAGATATAAGGGAAACGAAAGATAAATTACTATTTATATATATACATATAGTATATGTGAAATAAAGATAGCGGCTAAATAAAGATCTTGATATGTTTTTTTTTTTTTTGCTTGATGATTGAAGAAAGGGAACTAAATTTAAGTAGAAAATAAATATATTATTACATTCATATATAAGTATATATACTTAGAACTAACTTATATATATTTACTTGCTAGTTTGTTAAATTGATGATGAAGTGGTAGCGCAGAGACGTAAGTGTCCTGTAAACGCGACGATTTGAGCTCTGACAACTAGGCGAAGCGCGACGTAGAGTTCCACCACTCAACACGCAATGCCCCGAAAAAGGCGGAAAGCGAGGACGAAAAAAGCAGGGGCTAAGCAACGGAGTGTTTTAACACTATATGAACCTGTCATATGGATCCTGCAGTTCCCTCAGCCTACCCTCCAATATGCGAGATAAAGCGTGAAGCTAAAAAGATGTTGAAATGACTTAAGTCATTAATAGATGATTAATTTTAGTATCAGAATGACATCTACCAGTGGATTACCCACGTACATGCTTTACATTTCATTAGTTTAATTCTTTTAAGGATGGTAAAGTTAGAACACTTTTTTTTTTAAAACAGAATTTTTGACACTGACAAAAAGTGCAGCAAATGTCAAATGTCAAGGAAATCCAATTAGTTAATGTGTAGAATTTGTTTATAATACCAATTGAACTGTTAAAGTTCGAACATCGGCTATATTTTCCACTAATTCGCCTTTTCGAGATCTTTAAAACGGTACCAAAATCTAAATTCTAGGTCAAAATTAAAGCCTCTCTAAGCGTTTGCAATTAAAAATCTTCCACAAATAATTTGTGTCTTGTTCTTATTTATTTATTAATTCTTATTGTGTTTTCACTAGCATCTTCTGAATTCATCAATCAATTCTATCTATCTATATATGTAAACCTTTCTAACAAAAGTCATCTTAAAGTGTTTTAAAGTGTTCGGCGTTGATTTACGCTACTCAACACGCAATGCCTCCTGAACGGCGGAAAGCGGGGACGGAGAAAGCAGGGACTAAGCAACGGAGTGTCTTAACACTAGGTTCATATAGTTTCTGCAGTTCCCTTTGTCTACCCTGCCATGTGCAGGATAAAAGCGTGAAGCTAAAAAAAATCTTAAAGTGTTATTGAGCTTTCAATTAAGTTATAAAAGTGTAATGAAATATAACAATAATAATAAAAAATAATAAAAAATCCATTAGAAATGTTTATTTTATAATTAAAGAAGTTATTAGGTGCTAACTGATTTATGTATACAAGCTTTTGCTAATGAAATTTTAGTAATAAATCGTTTTGTATTATTTAGAAAATGGAGGTAGGATACGTTGCATTTTCTACCTGTAAAATTATATATATACATAGTATATATCGAAATAATATATTAATTTGTAATTATTTTCCAAAATATATCGTTAATTTTATATATCATGCAGTTTGTAGGTTCGGTTTTCAGAGAGACGGAGAGAATTACCGTTAGCAGGAACGTGAAAGACGGAGTGTCTTAACATTTATAGTATTGGTAGTGTGGCTTTTTCTTACTGTGCTTCGTGTATAAAATGTGATAAATGTGTAAAGTTAATAAAAATCATATTTTTTTTAGTTTTACGCTTTATACCGCACATGGTAAGGTATATAGAGGGAACCGCAGGAGCCATAGGAACCTAGTGTTCAAATATTCCGTCCCCTGCTTTCCGCCTTTTTCGCTTGATGAGTGGCGGAACTTTTTTTAGTTATTCCGTTTTAGTACGTAAAAAGCACTGAGTTTCATCACTCAACGCGATTGGTGTCTAAATACTAGAAAAGCTCTACCCTGTCTTACTGTTGATACTGTTTTACTTAGAATCGAACCGCCACACTTACTAACTGTAAGTGTAGCGATTCGATCTGTATACTAACTTTACTTTATTAGTATGATAAAAATCAAAATTACTTAAAAAATTCTCAAGATAAAAGTTTAAATAAATTATCTTCTAAAACATCTTCATTAATTACGTAGCTTCTGTATAAAAAAAATGATTTAGACAAAAAAAGCTCAAAAAAGCCTCTCTAATTTGTCTCCGTCTCTATTTTTCATTTCCGTAAAAAAGTTTATTATGGACCACACAATACGCAAACAAAAATTTTGATATTTAAAGTGAATTTGGGAGAACTAATTCTATCTCTTCTGAATAAGATTCAATTTAGATTGATTTAACTATATTTTGTAGAGTTCGTGTATATAAAATTAAGGGTCCATTCGAAGGAATGACGATTCATAACATCTCTTAATAGTGTGTAAACTGGATTTCTATCAAATTGACGATACGAGTCACACAAATTAAAGCTTTCGTCCCCAGATATAAAGTTCAAATTGTCTTATTGTTTAATTGATAAAAAAACAACTTTTGGTCATCCAAGGTGGTCCTTTTTTTGTACGTCACTGGAAAATTACTTATTTTTGATTCTTATAGAGCTGTAGTTTTTTTGACAGATTTAAAACAATGGATGACAAAAAATATGGTGAAAAAAGTATAGGAGACGTTTGTAATTGATCTTTTAAAGAAATAAATCCATCTTTTTCTCTCTGCCTAACCTGCTATGTGCGAGATAGAGCGTGAAGCTATAAAAAATTAAAAAGAAATTAGTTAATAAATCTATTTTATTATATATTTTCGACAGCAAAAAAAGACATTGAGACGTATGATGGTCAACTATTAAGACTTATTAGGGTTCCGTACAAAAATAAAAAAACGGAACCCTTATAGAATCACTTGTGTTCCTTGTTCCTGTCTGTCCTTGTTCCTGTCCGTCCGTCTGTCACAGCCAATTTTCTCTGAATCCACTAGACCGAATCAGGTGAAATTTGGTAGGATGGTGTAATGCCCTGACCCGAACACAGATGTGTAACGTAAAAAATATTTTTTTGAAATAAGGGTAATTTTTCGGGGGTTAAATTAGGTAATTAAAAAAAATTGCGAACCTTACTGAGTCATATATCAAATGAGAGGGCTTGTTATCAGGATCTCGAATATATATTTTTAAATTTTTTAAAATTACTGTATATGGTTTGTAGATTACAGGAAAACCTATAAGGATTTCATAAATTAAAAATAAAATGGTAAATTCGATAAAAAATGTTTTTAGGGAAAAAACGTTTTCAGGAGAAATATTTCAATATATTGTGTTCGGAACCCTTTCCACGCGAGTTCAACTCGCTCTTGACCAATTTTTATTACTTTAGCTTTATATCCAACATAATTAGCCGGTTAAGAGAAGGGAATTAAGTGTTAAAATATTCTTTTTCTCCACACTTCTTTATTTTTTCCTTTTTTTTAACTTCACGCTTTATCCCTCAGATGGCAAGGTAGGCAAAGGGAACTGCAGGAACTATTGGAACCTAGTGTTAAGACACTCCGTTGCTTAGTCTCCGTCCCCGCTTTCCGCCTTTTTTCGAGGCATTGCGTGTTGAGTGGCGGAACTCAACGCCGCGCTTTTGCCTAGATCCACATTTCACTGGAATTAAAGACACTGCGTATTCAGTGGCGATGTTTAACGCCGTTTGACGATTTAACTAACAATCACAGTTTTTAAAGACAGACATTATCCACTGATGATGGCGTTACAAATTTTGTTTATATTTCATAACAGTGTGTTGTGTGTTAATAATACAATAACATTTGTTATTTAATAATACAAATCGTGTATGGGAAAATTCCTTATCCTTATACTGATGCTATTAATAAAATATCAATAATTTAAAAAGTTTCGTGGCGTAGGA
This sequence comes from Dione vanillae, assembly GCA_037178615.1. Classification (NCBI taxonomy): domain Eukaryota; kingdom Metazoa; phylum Arthropoda; class Insecta; order Lepidoptera; family Nymphalidae; genus Dione; species Dione vanillae. Next base: position 374,872 of record JAZFAU010000242.1, on the reverse strand, counting down.
GCAGCATTTGCTTGTAAAGATGACGGTTTGTGGGTTCGATTCCCACTCAGGGAAGATGGATTTCTCTCTCGACTTCTCGACATCTCTTCGCTCTGGCAACTAGGCAGGAGTTCCGCCACGCAACACGTAATGCCTCAAAACCGTGAAAAGAAAAGCAGGGAATGAAATGTATTAACAATAAGTTCCTACGGTTTCTTCAGTTAAACTCAAAATTAGTAGCATATTATATTCATTGCCAAAAACAAACCATAAAAATTTCAACACAAATAATCAAAAGGAAAATAGGACAAAAAATAGTGTTAAATCACTACCACGCTTCTATTTTCAGTAAAAGCTAAAAGAGAAAAAAAAAACATTTTACACGGGCGTAAGATTGATTCCGCTGATATATTAATAGAACTGATCGTTGCCAGATAGGCTGTTTATTTTTGTCTGTATAAAACATTTTGTATAGAGGGTAATGTGTTTCTAATTATACTCTAATTGAAAACAAAGTTATTTAAATGTGCTTTATAATATTTGCTGGGAAAATAGAGAAAAGTCACTTTATTTCCTTTACTTGCAGAGATGAGAGAGATGCAGAGAGTCTAGTGTTCGGCCATTGCTCCAATATACATGCTTACTTAGGAGATTCCTTTTGATTAACAGTCTCCGTTGCTTATCCAGAAAACACAATAATGCGGAAATATTGACATAACGTCTATTAATTTCCTACCCTTTCGGGTATGAAACAAAACATAGAATGGCATAGAATTCTGCCACTAAACACGCAAAGTGAGGGAACTGAGTGTCCGCATTATTACGATTTCCGCCACCTAACCTGCTATATGCAGGGATAGAGAGTGAAACAAAATTTAAAACAAAATCGCATGAATTTTAAAATAGCATTTACTTAGCTACCACGTCTTCTACCTGCGTCATAACACTGTATTTCATAATCCTATAAAATATTAGATCAATATAAAAACTTTCTTCGTAACAGATCAAAGGGCTGTAATAAATATTGTGAAAGATAATATATTGCAATGAAACTTCAAACATTTTCTAAACATTAGCGTGCGATGCGTTTAAATAATATTACACAAATGTTTATCGATTTAGTTCTATAATGCATGACTTAGAGTCAGATAATTTTGTTTTCTCTCGCAGAAAGTAGAGAAAGGAGTGTCCTAACACTAGATTCCGTCTATATATCTTGTTAAATCCGGGGAAAGCGTTAAGTTGTATGTTTTTTTGTCTAAAGTAAATTGAAATTATAAAAAATCAACTTCTAAAGTAAAAGCTTAGAAATAAGCTTGCTAAGCTTTTTTAAAAACACTTTCGTTTACTTTTTAAGCACGTGTCTTATATAGAGCGATAAACACTGGGTTTGTGAAACATATTAAAATAATATCGAAAGCTCATTATCATTATTTATTACGCATCGTGGAAAGAGATATCGTATGTTGAAATGAAGGCTTAAACCTTTTTTTACTGTGCATGGTCCTAATTTAAATTATTTTTTAGATTTGTGGTCAAAATTGAAGTCTTTCACTAAAGTCGATCACGCGGTTCCGTAGGAATTTTTTTCCACGCACCACACTACTGCGGAACAGCCTACCTGCGGCAGTGTTTCCAGATCAATACGACATGGGTACCTTTAAAAAGCGCGTCTACGTCCACCTTAAAGGCCGGCAACGCTCATGTAACAGCTCTGCTGTTACACAGGGCCGTGAGCGCCGGTGATCACTTACCATCAGGTGACCCGACCGCTCGTTTGCCTTGTCCTTCCCATAAAAAAAGTCAATGTCTTGAATTCAATCAGACAGTAGGTATAGAACGAAGTGTCTTGACACTGTATTTTCTCTCTCTAACCTGCTCTCCGAGATGGTGTGATGACCGAAGTTTATTTTAATAAAAAAAATGTTAAATATAAAAAATTCAAAGTTTTAATAATATTAAACTACATATTTTAATTATTAAAATGTATATTTTTTATTTGTTTCAGATTACTTAATTGTGGAGGTTGATATGTAAGTTTTGTATTTTATATATTTTTTTACTTGGACGATTTCTTGAATTTATAATTAAATGATATTGGCGGCTAATAGGCTAGAACCTGTTACGTGTATGTATATGTATGAGATATCCTTATGCTGCTACACTATTTAAGGATCTTAATTATTATATATATTTAAATATAAATTATTATTATATATTATTTGTTGGTGTGTGTGTGGATTCGATTCCCACTCGGGGGAGATGGATTTTTCTATTTCCATTTTCTTCGCTCTGGAAACAAGACAATGCGCGGCGTTGAGTTCCGCCACTCAACACGCAATGCCTCGAAAAAGGCGGAAAGCGGGGACGGAGAAAGCAGGGACTAAGCAACGGAGTGTCTTAACACTAGGTTCCCACAGTCCTCTGCAGTTCCCTCTGCCTACCCTGCCATGTGCGGAATAAAGCGTGTAGCTAAAAAAAAAAATTCTAAATGTTTTAATTGTGCACAGGAGAGTTTTTGACCTAGAATATTACTTTTGGTTTTAAAGTAAAAAAGGCGGATTGGTAAAAAATTTAGCCGATGTTCGAAGTTGAACAGTTCACTTGATAATTGGTGATACAAGTTCTAGATGTTAGATAATTAGATTTGCTTAAAAAATTTGCGCGCTCTTTTTGTCAGTATTTTAACCAAAAACGATTTCTAACTATACCATACTTCCCTGCTTTCTCCGTCCCCGCTTTTCGCCTTTTTCGAGGCATTCCGTGTTGAGTGGCGCAACTCAACGCCGCGCTTTGCCTAGTTTACCAGAGCGAAGAAAATAGAAATCCATCTTGTCCGACTGGGATCTGGGATCGAACACAGAAACCGTCGCGTTAAAAGCAGACGTTGCGCCTCTGCGCCACGACGGTCCTCGGATCATACTTAAAGTTATACTTTAAGTATGGTCCGAGGACCGTCGTAAAACTAATAATACAAAGCGTATGTGCAAGGGTAACCTACTAGAATTTTATAAAGTAGAATTTAAAGTAAAAAATACATACGTATATATATATATATATATATATATATATATATATATATATATATATATATATATATATATATATATATATATATATATATATATATATATATATATATATATATATATATATATATATATATATATATATATATATATATATATATATATATATATATATATATATATGTATATATATATACATAAAACTTCTACAGCAATTTAAAATCAGTTATTAAGAGTGTTGCATATGTGGCGTCGGTGGTGTAATGGTCAGCATAGTTGCCTTCCAAGCAGTTGATCCGGGTTCGATTCCCGGCCGACGCACGCTTTTTGTCGTTTATTATTTTTGTTGACAACTATTAATCTATTTAATTTTTTTAATATTAAAAATATATTTTTTAAAACAAAATTTGTGGGAAAATTTTAATTATTTTGTTTTTTATACTGTTATTGAAATTACGTAATTGACATGTAATTATGTATTAGAGTTTTGAATGAGTTATTTTTATGTTTTTTCCATTATTAATAGTGAAAAACCACTACAGTAGTTAGGTAGTGTTAAGACACTCCGTTTCTCAATTACCAAGACATTGGATATTCACGTCTAGCTTCTTACGAAAAAATGAACGCAATCCCCCTAATGGGTATTGAACTCCCATACGCCCACGTTTACATTCAGACGCTGCACAACTGTGCCGCAAAGGGTTCCATTGATTTTTAATTATTGTATTTTTTAACTTTTTAAGTGTCATCTACATTAAGGAAAGAAAACTACTTAAAGAAACAAACATTTGAACCCAGAAGGCTTTGAAGCTGCGATTCATAGCAACCTTCCAAGCGCTAACCACTAAGCCATGCGTTCATGGAATAGTGTAAAAATTCTCATATATTTCACTACTTAATTCCATCATCTCTGTAAGGAGATTTTTATTTAAATTCGAACTAAAAATAAATTAATTTACGATTTCTCTTATACGTGTATAGTAATGTTCAAACTTGTTATTTATTTAATCATATATATACAAGACTAGAGCTGGATGTTCCAAGAATATGTTCCGGTAGAAAGGATATCTTCTAATTAAGATATTTTGCTGTCACTAAGCCAAGGGATATTAAAATGCAGTTAAGCGTGAACTAAAGTAACGAATAGGGAGTTTCGTACGTATTCATTCGACTAAGAAATAGATACGGTATTTAACAATTAACGTTTTATTTAAGTACAAATATGTGTTAAATTAAATTGTGTTCGAAAATATATGTGTAGTATGTCTTAGATGAATTAGAACTAAAAACGTAGCCCAACACAAGTAATTATTGGTAAGACAAGTGCGGCGTTGAGTTCCATCTTATCCGAAATCTACTAATCAATTTAAAAAAAAACTTCATGTAATGATGATAAGGTGACATATTTAACCTGTATCGGACGGTAAACACGATAGTTATAGGTTTGATTTCCCGTTTGAATGAATTATTACGATTTGCTGCCTTGGCAGAAAGACAATCAAAAATTGGGCAGTAAGTGGAAAATAACTGTTTTTGTAATAGATTACTCTGTCTACCCTGCCACCTAATGTACAGTATAAAGCAAAAAAAGCAATATTTAAATTTTATTAATATTTCAATGTTATACAATTAATTTGCTTCTAAGTCATGATTTCACACATTTCAATTGCTCTCACGTTTCTTCAAGCCTCAAGGTAGTTAAAGGTGTTATCTCTACCTTTACAAGGCTATCCAGAAAAGGAAATAGATACATATATACATACAGTACACTTACATACATATGTATGAGAGGATCTTTAATTAGTAAAACATGTATCACTTTATTTGTTTGGATTACTTATTTAGTAACTTAGTTTATTATTAGCTTTATATATGTGCAATATATATATATATATATATATATATATATATATATATATATATATATATATATATATATATATATATATATATATATATATATATATATATATATATATATATATATATATATATATATATATATATATATATATATATATATATATATATATATATATATATATATATATATATATATATATATATATATATATATATATATATATATATATATATATATATATATATATATATATATATATATATATATATATATCGCGGCGTTGAGTCGGCCACTTAATGCCTCGAAAAAGGCGGAAAACGGGGCCGGAGAAAGCAGGGACTAAGCAACGGAGTGTCTTATCATTAGGATCCTATGGTTCCTGCATGTCCCTCTGCCATATGCAGGATAAAAGCGTGTAGACGTAGATATATATAGAAATGCGTTACATACGCTTACAAAAAAAGATGCCAACCAAATTGGATTTCTCTCTTCTGCTTACGTCACAATACGGCGATTTTGACAAAGATTGGGGTTTACCCGCTCGCAAAAATCTAAAAGATGTCTAACAGGTGTTTGTTTTTCTTATACAATATAAATCTATATTAATTTTTAAGTCAACATACATATTGTAAGACTATTAATTTGTAAAAGAGAGGATGAAGATGTAGATTTTATTTTAATGATTGGAAACATATTATATATATTATATATATATATATATATATATATATATATATATATATATATATATATATATATATATATATATATATATATATATATATATATATATATATATATATATATATATATATATATATATATATATATATATATATATATATATATATATATATATATATATATATATATATATATATATAAATTAAAGATATCCTAATATATTGTTTTTATTAATAGAAAAAAACGATAAGCAGGAATCGAATCCACTATCATAGCATACTCATTAAACTATGCTATAAAACATTACGAACACATTACTACTAAATTGTGAACAAATGTTTTTATCGTTTAATGCGATAAGGTTCTATTGTTTGGTTTAAACTTGTAATGACTTCCTCCAATATGTAATACATACTGATACAAAATGATAAAAGATTATTATTGAATAAGGTTAGATAAAAAAATAGCTTTGGCTGTATAAATGGATGTCATAGTCAGACGTAAATAAAAATACCTCTAATTAGCTTTTAGATAATTTACTTTAGGTACAATTATTAAGAGGGCATGTTGACTTGTGGAATTGAAGATTTGTCATAATGTCTGTAAACAAGATGGATTGTAGGTTCGATTCCCACTCGGGGAAGATGGATTTTTTTATTTTCATGTTCTTCGCTCTGGCAACTAGAAAATCGCGCGGTTGAGTTCCACCACTCAAGACCCAATGCCTCGAAAAAGGTGGTAAGCAGGGACGCAGCAACGAAGTGTCTTAACACTAGGTACCTATGGTTCCTGCAGTTTCCTTTGCTAACCCTGCCACGTGCGGGTAAACAGTGAAGCTATGAAGCTATAAAAAAAACATATAATATACTTTTTCGCGTACAGATTGAACTCGCTACCAATGTTACATTATAAATTTGTCATATCAACAACTTCGTCCTTTAAGCTTCAATCATATATATATAAAGCTCTTTAACAGTTAGACAAATGTAAGAATAGATGTTTAGTAAGGTAAGGCTTCAATGTTTTATGATGAAACGTCGTTCATGTTTCGTAATTGACTTTGCTACGTTGCGTAATACTAATATTTTGATATTCACTCACGCAGATTAGTTACAAAATTAAGAGGTATTTGTCGAATATCTATAAAGATGGAGTGGTAAAAAGTACTTTAGATTTAAAAATATATATGGTTTAGAGGCTGTCGTGGTGCTAGGGTGGGGGGTTCGAACCCATTCTGATAAACAAAGTGTGGCGTTGAGTTCCGCCAATTAACAAAGAATATCCTGAAACGTGTCTAGAATATGAAATTAGTCAATTTATGTCATTAGAGTCTTAATTAAAGTCAGATGTGACGCAAAGGCATTATTAGTTGTATTTAATTATGTCTATTTTTTGTGCTTATTTTTTTAGGTAAGTATTTATTACATTCTCGTTTATTTTTTTAGCATGCGTTCTTATCTTTAGTGGTAGTTTTATAAGCGAAAACACTATTACATCTAAATAATCCCTCGATCAAGCATTGAACTTGGAACTATCGTGCTAACGCTATACCCGAATAGTAACAAGCTTGTATTGAACTCAGTACATATACATATTTCAATATGACCAAACCCAAAGCGTTGTAACAGACTAATGTTAGATCTAACCGATAGTTTGCATTGTACAGTTAACGAGTTCTCCATAACTGGTTAATTTCCCACGCACGTCTATCACTTTCTATCGATTTTTGATATTTCAATGGTGATATGTTGATGGTTTCGCCTACGCGTCTATCGGGAGATAATTAGAAAAACAAATATATATATATATATATATATATATATATATATATATATATATATATATATATATATATATATATATATATATATATATATATATATATATATATATATATATATATATATATATATATATATATATATATATATATATATATATATATATATATATATATGTAACCAAGAAATAGTACATACATACATACACAAAGACATTTGCATTTTAAAATACGGATTGGAATTTCTTAAGTTCTGTCAAGCGAATTCAGTCAAAGATCAGTAAAACGCAATGTTTTAACACTACGTTGTCTATCTACATTAACCGATTCACTCTTCTATTTCCGTAAAAAACCATTTCCATATACTTATCACCTACACAATACTATGTAATAGTTACGTACTGTCGATACGAGAGCAGTGAACGAGTGCTTGAAACAGGTTTTAAAATTTTAACTTACATGCGCTGTTTGAAGCAAATATGCCAAAAAGCAGTTAAATTCAACTACTCCGGTCAAGGTTTTACAGTGGTATAACCGAGGGTTCAAATTACCTCAGTGGGTATTTTTTGTGCAAATATATATATATATATATATATATATATATATATATATATATATATATATATATATATATATATATATATATATATATATATATATATATATATATATATATATATATATATATATATATATATATATATATATATATATATATATATATATATATATATATATATATATATATATATATATATATATATATATATATATATATATATATATATATATATATATATATATATATATATATATATATATATATATATATATATATATATATATATATATATATATATATATATATATATATATTAAGGAATAGATTTGAATTGGAAGGAATTTAAACCTACAACCATCACCATTCATATTTTATGAGACAAATTACAACATACGTAAGTATATGAAAATAGTGTCATGGTGAATTAGTAATATCGACTTATTGGCTAACAGAACTAACAAACCGGAAGTCCGTGTAAATTCTTTGTATACTATACACACATAATATATAATCTCGCTTTATATGCAATTTTTTTCGCCTGTTTCTTTTGTTGTGCGTATTACTTTCATCAATTAACACTTTAAAAAAACATAATATTTAACTTAGCAACAGAGTGTCTTAACACTAGGTTCATATAGTTCCTGCAGTTCCCTCTGCCTACCCTGCAGTATGCGGGATAAAGCGTGAAGCTAAAAAATAAAAACTATTTTTTTTATTTATATGGCAACTAGTTTTTAATATACAAAAAATATCTTTTCATTACTTTTTATTATTTTGGCTTACATTCATTTTACTCATCTCTAAATTATCAAAACAATACAATGTATTTGGAAATAGAAATTTTACTTCAATCATTAACAAAAATTCAAATTTCCTGTTAGAAAAAGCTCAGTCTACCTGAAAGTTTAAAGGTCGAAAAAGTTCCAACGAACAAGGCTTTATTTTGTTCTGAAACTGAAACCTTTGTCGTTCGACAAATAGTAAAAAAAATATTTCACTGCTAACTCTACATCCGTTAGACACAACTGAAAAAAGTCCAAATATAAATTTTTTAGTTACCTTGTCTTCGCTTAATGCTGTGTAAAACATATTTTTTTAACAGTAACTTATTATAGCATCACGCTTTATCCCGCACATGGCAGGGTAGGCAGAGGGAACTGCAGGAACCGTGGGAACCTAGTGTTAAGACACTCCGTTGCTTAGTCCCTGCTTTCCGCCTTTTTCGAGGCATTGCGTGTTGAGTGGCTGAACTCAACGCCACGCTTTGCCTAGTTTGCCAGAGCGAAGAAAATGGAACTAGAAAAATCCATCTTCCCCTACTGGGGATCGAACCCAGAAACCGTCGCGTTACAGGCAGACGTTGCGCCTCTGCGCCACGACGGTCCTCTTATTTTCTCTGTAGAGTATTTTTTATATATTTATTCGCAAAAAAGCGTCTTTCTAAGAAAAATGTAATTATATAGTATTAAAATAATTACTTAAAAAATATGTTGGCATGTTGGTACTAGCTATTAAGCCAATGCCAACATACAAGTTATTTTTAATTACAGTTCTCAGAACACCTAAATCTTTTTAATATACTGAATCTTATAGAAACTCTGAGGTAAACATCTTAGGTTGGTTTTAGGTAATTAGTAGTGACTTTGTCATTATTTTTTGTTTATTTTTATTTATATAGTTTTAATTTCTTTAAGTAACCAAGGTCATTTTTTTTGCAGTGTAATTTCTTAACGATATCATAATATATAAGAATTTTAATTCATTTTTAATCAAGGTTCAGTCCCTGACAATAGGAGGTTATCTTTTTTGTTTTTTTTTTCTTTTTTTTCTAGCTTCACGCTTTATCCCGCACATGGCAGGGTAGGCAGCGGGAACTGCAGGAACCATAAGAACCCAGTGTTAAGACCCTCCGCTACTTAGTCCCTGCTTACTCCGTCCCCAAAGGTTATCTATTTAAAAATATAAAATAATTCGACAAATATTATATATGTATATGTATATGTATATGTATATGTATATGTATATGTATATGTATATGTATATGTATATGTATATGTATATGTATATGTATATGTATATGTATATGTATATGTATATGTATATGTATATGTATATGTATATGTATATGTATATGTATATGTATATGTATATGTATATGTATATGTATATGTATAAATATAAATATATATAATAATATCTCTACAGAAACCTCAATAACCCTTTATAACTCTCATAAAATTTGTTAAAAATAGCTTCAAGTAGTATAATAAAGGTGTTCAAAAGATTTTTCATTATTATTACTAACATATAACTTCCATTTTATTGTTGATTCCATATGTTCAGTGGTTAAGTGGGCTCTTATTGCAATGGAATAGGGTTCAATATCGTCGAGCAGTGAAGTGCATATAACGCAGTCTGTTCAGAAGAAAGCTAGCCTTGTTACTGACACTTGACACGGAGTGCGTTTCCATTGTTGTATGAAACGTCCTTTTTGGTTTCTTTTTTTTTTTTAAGTGGTCTTGTGTTGCTTTGCTTTGGGTGGTTTTGATAGTTTAGTGTATATCTATATACACTATATAGATATACACTAAACTATACTTTTCTTTTAAGTGATTTAAATAGAAATTAAAATATTGATTGGGGAAATAGATTAAAATATGATATACGGGAATTACCGACATGGGAAAAAATTGTTATTTTTATTATGCGACTTTCAGTCCTAACACTAGATATTTTGCTCATCGAATGCAGCAGCATGCAGAAAAATGCAGAAAGTGAAAAACGGAGTGTCACAACACTAACTTCACTCTTGTGCTTCTATATGTGGTATACGTATACGTGAAGTTAAAAAAATATTTATTTATTTTACATACATATTTGTTACGTATATAACCAAAATTCGTAAATACTATGTTAAATAATAATAGTAAAGTAAATAAACGGGGAACACTAGTTCCCCATGGTTCCTGCAATTTTCTCTGCCTACCCTGCTATGTGCGAAAAATAATAAAAATTATAACATTAGTAATGTTTAACTAAAAGCAAGTGTTAAAAATTGAAAAGGAAATAACTTTTTTTTTGCCTACTAAGCATGGTAATATAATATTTTTAAAAAAGTTTTTAATAGTTTTAATAATAATTAATTTTGTATGTTTAAAAAAATTTAATTGACGGAAGTATTTTGCAAATTAAGTGGTATAAAACCATCTTCGTTATCGTAGTGTAATGGAGAATCACATAATTTCAAGTGCCAGTGGTAATTCACTGGATCTTGTAACGGTATACAGTGTATACCTACAGATATATGCTATAAGACACTGCTATATATATATATATATATATATATATATATATATATATATATATATATATATATATATATATATATATATATATATATATATATATATATATATATATATATATATATATATATATATATATATATATATATATATATATATATATATATATATATATATATATATATATATATATATATATATATATATATACATAGAAAGCGTAGGTACATAATATCACGTTTATATTAATAATACGATGGGCCCGGCACCCGCACGGTGAATCCATGGAACGCTAAGTTGTTTCTTCTCATATAAACTTAATCGTTAACTTATTTTAGAAAATAATTTTAAAGAAATATTAAACTTTACATATTTTTCTTGGTTACTTAAAATTTATAATACATTACATTTAGAATACATTTAGAATTATTTCATCATATCATAACAGACAAAACAAACTAAGTGACAAGACACTCTTCTCCTTATTTTCCTTTGAAATGTGTCAACTTTGAGCTACGTGGCAGTGATTGAAGAAAGAAAATAATTCATTTCACTAAATAAGAATCGAACCTAGAACTGCCACGTTTATAGTCAAACCATCCTCCAAGTCTGTTCCTCTTTGAGGTAGAAATCTCCTTTAAATAAGAGGAATCTAAAGGCACCATGAAAAAATTATTGAAGACGGACCTCATTCATTTTACATTTCTAATGAACTTCCACAAGCCATTATACTGACTAAGTATGAATCACGTACAACATGTGCTTGTCTTTCATATATCAACATATGTTTAATTGTTACTATTAGATTGAATCAATCAGATTGATATTTTAGTACTATATCTAGAAAATTGTAGTGAATTCGATTTTCGATTGAAGTAATAGATAAAAAAAAATGATAAAAGATAAAGTCGGAAGAAATAACATGGTATTTTTTTACATTTGGCTTTTTAGCTACTCAGATTGAGATTATAATGTTGTGTTGATTATAATAGGATGAGAGAGAGGAGAGAGTTCTCCGTTTTTTGTGACTTCAAGACTTTGAGTGTTTATTGGCAGTGTTCAATGCGTAGGGCATTGAACACTACCAAAGGCATTTGCTATTGTATTTTGATTTCTAAAAAAATACGAGTAGTATTAATGAAGAAACATAATTTTTACCTTAATTAGTTGTTAAAAAAATAATAAATATTATAAAATTAATAAACAGAAAACGGAGTGTCTTAACACTAGGTTCCTAAGGTTCTTGTTCCCTCTGCCTACCTTGCTATGAGCGGGATGAAGCGTGAAAAATACATAAAAATTTAAATACACTTACCCAAAAATAGTACATAGTAAGGTTTTTACAAAGTTATTATGCAATCAGGTAGTTACTTAAAAGAATCAAGAATACGATGAAGTTACAATAATATTTTAATAATGCAACCAATCTCAAAATTCATAATTTCAATTTCCACTCGGAAGTAATCAAAAAGAGTAATCAAATACTTTGGAAATTAATATTTTTTAATAAAAAATAGAGGATCGTCGTGGCGCAGAGACGTAGCGTCTGCGTGTAAACGTGTTGCGTTTACACGCAGACGCTTACTTACGTTTGCGGGTTCGATTTCCACTCGGGGAAGATGGATTTTTCTATTTCCACTTACTCTAGCAACTAGGCTAAGCGTGGCATTGAGTTGCGCTTCTCAACACGCAATGCCTCGAAAAAGGCGAAAAGCGAGCAACGGAGTGTCTTAACACTAGGTTCCCACGATTCCTGTGGTTCCCTCTGCCTACATATATGCGGGATAAAGCGTGAAGCTATAAAAACTTTATAATACTTTACAATCGCAGCGATTGACAACGTTAGGTCGGCGTTCAGGCAAGATACCGTGCAGCGTTGAGCTCCGCCACTCAACTTACAATATAACTAATTTAGCTAGAAACTGTAAAACGTAGAGTTTTAACACTCTAATATCTCTCTATTTTCTCTGTTAAATAAAGAATATACTATTTTTCCTTTAATTATACCAACTCTCGGACTAAATAACCGTATAAGAAGTCAGTACGGTCAGTACAAATAGACGTACAGCATTATTTACACATTTATTTACATAAAGATAAAATGTCATCGGTTTATCTTCACAAATCAAACATTTGACGACGAGGTGACAAGTGGCTTGTAGGCTCTAAAATTTCATATTACGCAATGCAAGTTTTACTATTTTGACTTACTTCGGCAGTTGGCGGTTGCAAAGCAATGGATGCATTTAGAGGTAATAAAGTGTATACTGTTAGGTGTTCTTAGAAATTTCTCAATATTATTTTGTTTTTGGTTGATTTTGAGCTGTTTGCTTGTTTTTGTGGCGGAGTTTAACACTGCGTTCTGTTTAACAGAGAGAGAGTACGAGATTTATATATTTATTGTATACAATTTGAAATCTAAAGAAATATTATTATAAATAAATAAAGTAAACAAGAAACATAAATACTAAGTAACTAACTAACATAAATACAGAGGACCGTCGTGGCGCAGAGGCGCAACGTCTGCCTGTAACGCGACGGTTACTGGGTTCGATCCCCAGTCGGAGAAGATGGATTTTTCTATTTCCATTTTCTTCGCTCTGGTAAACTAGGCAAAAGCGCGGCGTTGAGTTCCGCCACTCAACACGCAATGCCTCGAAAAAACGGCGAAAAGCGGGGACGGAGAAAGCAGGGACTAAGCAACGGAGTGTCTTAACACTAGGTTCCCACGGTCCCTGCAGTTCCCTCTGCTTACCCTGCCTTGTGTGGGATAAAGCGTGAAGCTCAAAAAAAAAAAAAAAACATAAATACAGTTGGTGCATAAAAATATGTTACATATTTCTTTATACATATTGTCCTATATCCCAATACATTAACATATTAAAACAACATATATATGAAAAAGATATATACTATGCTACTATGCAAGAGACAGACTGTTCCAAAGCGCCGAGACAACCTTGTATAATATTACTTATTAGAAAAAGCATTTAACAACTTAACACACAATGACATTATAATTTAGCTATAACTTTCGCAATCTTTCAACTTTCAAAAGTATTTAAAAAAAGCTTTTTGGAACAAAAAAATATTTCTGAGAAGAAAGCTCTGCAATAAAATCTTTCTGCGAAACATTTTTTGTGTCGTTAAGGACTTGATTTTGGTTGGATGGATGGAAGTTTTTAGTTTAAATTAGATCATATTAAGCTTTTCCTTAAAGCTATTTGTATTAGCCGTAATAGCGCAGTAGCAGCGAGTATAAGCGCAACGACTATAGGTTCGAAATCTTTTTGAAGGGAGAACAATTTTAAATTCTCTTGTAAATTAAGATAAAGTGAACAGGTTTTTACAAGCTTATACGATATTTTAACAGTAGGCTTACATTACTAAATGTCATTTTACAGTTAGGGGTCGGTATCTTAGAATATAAGGGACCGTTCTAAGTTTACTATTTTATTTTTTTAGTTTCAAAAACTTTGTTATATAATTGCGTACGTTACTGAAACGATTTTTCTTTACATAATTTTCTATAGAACTATATATTGCGTTATGTAATTTAGACTGTTGAAACTTGAGCTGAACTGCATTTTACGACATCATCAGCTCTTATTTGCATTTTACTATGTAATTTATAAAATAAACATTTTACTTTAAAAGACACTGTACATAATTAAGCGCCGTATATTTTATTGAAGTTCAAATTTTATTATTTAAACTTGAGTTTAAATAATAAAATTTGTAAAAATAATAAAGTTTAAATAATAAAAAAAAACTCAAGCGCGGCGTTGAGTTCCGCCACTCAACACGCAATTCCTCGAAAACGGCGGAAAGCGGGGACGGAGTAAGCAGGGACTGAGCAACGGAGTGTCTTAACACTAGTTTCCCACGGTCCCTGCAGTTCCCTCTGCCTACCCTGCCTTGTGCGGGATAAAGCGTGAAGCTAAAAAAAAAATATAAAATTTATTTAAAAAGTAAAAAAAAATGTAAGCGGCTTGTCCTAGAGTTCCCAAACTTAGATTACTTAAATCTTTCATAAGTAACGTAAATAATATTTTCATGGCCCCTTTTCTAATGTTTTAATTCGTACAAAAAAAAATAATATTTATTATTTTTTCAAAATATCATTATCATATATATAATATAAATACATATTTATCATTTTTTTCAAATGAGTTTAAATTAGCGGGAGTATACTCTCATTTTGTAGGTAGTAAACTACAAATTTAAGTTATTAATGATTTTTTCTGTCATATATTTATATTCTTTAGTTTTTCCTATTTAATATACCTTCTTCACGTTCAATAAATTTTCATAATACTATATTAATAAGTATATTCATAATATACATAATAAAGAATTTTATATATACATATATCTTAGTTGCGTGGACTTAGAAGTTTAGGCGATATTAAAAAAAATGGGACAGACGGACAAAGATACAGCCAAGTTTTATTAAATTATTTCTTCTTCTTCTCCAATTTCAGTTAAATTCTTTACTATTAGGAAATCCTTAAAATACTAATAATATTATAGTATCAAAAAACTTTCGCATACATAATAACCGAAGAATGACATAACGTTAGTTCAGTTTATGTTTCATATTGTAAATTTAATGGCGTATTGCACTCGATATAGAATTGCCTCGTAAAAATAGATTTATAGCTCGAATAAAAAGGAATAGAAAATATATTTTTTTCTCCATACATTTATGTGTTATATAACATTACTTTGTCCTACGCACCTGGGGTTTTATGACAAAACAATAACTTATAATAGCTTTGTTGACGGATGGACTTTATGCAATTTTGTTATGTAATATATTGACGCCGTTGTGGTGCAGATTGGTTAGATTTTGATTGTAAATTTAATAATTACGGGTTCAATTCTCATTCGGATGAATAAATTACTTTTCTTTCTCCGTTCTAGCTAGGAAAGTATGGACACTAAGTTCAAGTATCTACCCGCAGGTAAAATTTCAGTCAAATGCGTGAATAGTGGGTTTTAGATTCAAATTTTCTTATTTTTGTGGGAAATTAAGTATAATTTTATTTTTTCACAGTTATCGATTTAGTAGGCTTTGATTTTTTTAATATTTTCTAAGTAAAAAAGGAGTGCCAATCGCTTTAGTCCTTGCATATACCTTATCCATTGTCATTAATCATTTTAGTTCCTTGGAAAGAACGAAGAAGAACTTCATGTTTCCTTCTTCGTACTTCTTTCCAGTTCTTTACTTTCCATTTAGAAATGGTGAAAAGAGAATTTATGATTATATCACTGTTTTCTCTACGTTAGTGTACGAGATTTGTGTTTATATAAAAACATTTTGTTGAATCTCATCGAATTATATCTGGATGTAATCCAATGTACCGTGAGGCTAATTTTATACCAAGTATTGAAAGGTCAATGACCATCTGATAACAAGTGTTTTGTTATTAAATAGATACTGTTTATTTATATTTATTAAAAATAACCTCGTAAGACATTGAATTTGGTAATAATGTTTTAATTAAAAAAAAAAGAAATATAACAACGAAATAGCTTTTGTGGTGTGAAGTGATGGAGAACGCATGGCTTAGTAGTCAGAGTTCGGTTTGCTAGGTGCTAGTTCAAATTCAGCTGCGTTGTTTTCTTCATGTTTCTCTTATTTTTTTCTTTTTCTCATTATTTTTTTGAAATCTTATTGTAGATTAAAATTTTAAATATAAGGTAATTTATTAGATGGATGTTATCTTCAAATACATAACGTCATGAATTACTTGTTAATTTGTATCGATAAACAAAATGCAAGCAATGATAAGAATGTTGCCATAAAAAAATTATTGGTTATTTTTTTTATCGCTGTGGAACAGCGCTAGTCATAGATTCGATTTCCATTCAGAGAATTTAATTGTTTAAATGTGTTATAATCTTTCTAGTTCAGTGAATAAGGAACGGAGTGCCTTAACACTAAGTTCCCTCTACCTACTCTATTATAAGTGAGATAGCATGAAAAAAAACATAAGTTATATAAAATGTATAGAGATATTTAAATAAAAACGTTGTTTTACAATTTTTTATATATTTTTTTACAATACTTTATAGGCAGGTATAGCAAATTCTGAAAGCAGGAAGAGTAAACCGCGTAACATCACACTGTGACCGCACGATGTGTAAACACGGCATTTCTTTGGCATATCGTGCGAATTGTCTTTCAATATTGAATACCGATTGTGGTGTAGAAGTATTTTTTTTATTTTCCACACATCATAGAAGATCGACGGCTTGTAGGTTCGATTCTCACTCAGGAAAGATGAACTTTTCATTTCTATTCTCTTCGCTCTGGTAACTGGGTATAGCGGCGGCGCGGCGGTATGACTAGGCCACTCAACACAAAATGTCTCAAAAAAAGATGAAAGCAGAGAACGGAGTGTCTTAACACTAGGTTCCTACGATTTCTGAGGGATAAGCGTGAAGCTATAAAAAAATAATAAGCAAATAACAGTTTTAACACGTCAATCTGTCTGTCTGTACGTTTGTTAAGGTAATAACGTCTAAATTAGAGAAACAAACCAATTGATCTACGTTAAAGCGATACGATTCTCTCAAGACGCAATATATCAGTACAAGTGAACGTTATGACAGGGCGGGCGGCGTAATTGTACCGTATATATGTATGTAATACGCGTTCTTCTATATCATATACTATATATAAAGATATAGTTCCAAAGAAATCATAAAATAATTTCTTTTAAGATATTCTGGATACTAGGTAAATCGTTTTTTTAGGATTTTTATATATTTATTAGTGTACTTAAGGGAAAACTGTTAAGGGAAAACTTTTTACCTCACATCGGGACATTGTGCTTGGCTTGGCAAACTTGGCGATGCGTCATGGCCAATTTTATATTTTTTTTATTTACTTCAAAAGTTCGAAGAGTCATATTTAATTACATGTTTAAACTTTAACAGTGCTACTAATAAACAACTCACCCTAGTTTAACCCTAGTTCAACCCTAGTTTAAGTTCAGTATAGTGACACTTCAACGTTACACTTCAACGTAACAATAAAAAAATACTACTTACGGTGGAGTTTGAGTTAATAGTTAAATTAATATTAAAGTTTATTAGTGTCTTAATAAGAGAAAAATTAAGCTGCTTTAAGGTAAAAATCTATTTTTTATACAATATTCTACAATTTTATGCAAAATTGAAGTAATTATTAGATTAAATTAGGCGCAACTGAGCACCACAGACTGTAGCAGAGAGAAAATAAGTATACATATAAGTATATTCTTATGGGAATTGAACTCACTTACCATCGCGAATATTTAACTTGACAATTTAATCATTGTTTAAAAACTTAACGTTCCATGGATTCACCGTGCGGGTGCCAGGCCCTATTGTGTTGTAGGAAGAGGAGCTTCGAGCAGCGCTTGGGACTTGCGACCCAAGTGTAGGTTTAAAGGGAGCCCTTTTAACGCTCACCTTCACCATCCGAGCTCCCACTATCTAACTAAATTTTAAATGATTGTACCA
Source organism: Dione vanillae (assembly GCA_037178615.1). Classification (NCBI taxonomy): domain Eukaryota; kingdom Metazoa; phylum Arthropoda; class Insecta; order Lepidoptera; family Nymphalidae; genus Dione; species Dione vanillae. Next base: position 356,154 of record JAZFAU010000242.1, on the reverse strand, counting down.
AAGCCGCCTTGGAAATGCGTTCTAGAAATGAATTGGTGATAGTTCTAGACAGGCTGACATCTTTTAGGTAAACTATAGAGAGATTTTGCTGTTATACCTCTCGCTACTACTTCAACTGCATATAAACTACTCTAAAACTATTCCTGGTCAGATCGATTGTAAGATCGAAATAGTTATTTAGTTTAAGGTGGTGACTTTTCGGGATATTTGTTTCTCACGGAACTGTAAGTTCTACCAGTACAGTACCTATTAGAAACAAAAATCATAGCTTCAAGTACATCTTCTAATACAAGACAAGGAGCGGCGTTGAGTTCCGCCACTGTACTGTAAAATGTAAAACTAATGTAAAACGTACTATCTTAACAGTGCAGTATACAGAGTGTATCTAAAGCAACAAATCGCACTTTATTGAAGTAGATTAAGATCACGTTTGCCAATATTATATGACCACGTGCCGTTCAAACCACTCCCGGATGCGATGAGAAGAAACGTGAGGGTCTTGATGAGATGATTATTTAATATTGTTTTCTTACTTCTGTTTGTCGCTGGGTAATAGATTTGCTAGTGTTTTAACACTTTTTAAATATCTATAGATAAAGAAAGGAGAGTCGTGGCACTAATCTCTGCTTATTATGTTATGTTTTGGATTATTAATTGGTAAAGCTTTATTATGAATCAATTTATTATCTATAATAATGTTAGAAAGCTCAAAAGTATGTAGTAAAAGAGGGCCGTCGTGGCGCAGAGGCGTAGCGTCTGCCTGTAAACGCGACGGTTTGTGAGTTCGATTTTCATGAGGGAAAGATGGATTTTTTATTTACATTCTCTTCGCTATAGCTACTAGGCAAGCACGGCGTTGTGTTCCGCCACTCAATACGCAATGCCTCGAAAGGCGGAAAGCGGGGAACGTAGTGTCTTAACACTAGGTTCCTACGGTTCCTGCGGTTCCTTCTGCCTTCTCAGCTTTGAGCGAGATAAAGCGTGAAGCTAAAAAATAAAAAATAAATTGCTCGGTTTAAGTAGATAATCTCAACTATGAATTTAAATTGAAAAGAGCTTTTTATTATGAAAAGCTCAATTATCGAAGTCCATACATTCTCATACTTAGGTCACATAAAATGTGTCAAGTGTATACAAAACAATGACAGTTAATTATTTTCAATAGTTCATAAAAGTGATGCTCCAGGCACAAGATGATATCATTATATAATTATAATTTTACTTGTACATAAACGAATAAGCGTTCTATAGAGTTAATGTATTTATAATGGTGCTATTTAAGTTCTTTATACATTTTGTATGAAGTTGCCTAAAGAGTTACGTAAGATGTGTTCGCGTACAGCTATTATTATTAGAAGAGGTTTTATTATACATTTAACGTCAACCAACATATATATAGACTAAGCAAATATAGCTTCAAGAACATATATGGATTGGCGTAACTTAACGCCGTTATTATTTAGTATATATATATTTTTTTCTTGTTATGATAATGATGATTGAGGAATCTGGTCTGTGTGTAAACGCGAAGGTTTGCGGGTTCGATTCCCACTCGGGGTCTTCCCCGAGTTTCTTTCGTTGACTTTCTTCTATTCCATGTTCTTCGCTCTGGTAACTAGGCAAGCGCGGCGTTGAGTTCCGCCACACAACATGCAATGCCAATAAAAATTTTAAAAATAATGACGATTTTACACACTATGTCTTTATAATATAACTTAGTGAGAAGTCTCTAATGCACTTAAAAACATATACAAAAATACATATTAAAACTTGAAAGTGAACAAAGACGGTTATTCAGTGAAAGTGGAGAATATAATGATTTATTTCTCTACTTTTTACATAATAAAAAAAATAGAAATGTCATCACCTTTTCTATATTATAACTAAACCTTAACGTTTTTAATTATATTGGATTATATGAATGAAAGTTTAAAATGGCCATAACTTTAAATTATTTTGAAAGTAACACCGACTCTTATTTCAATATCGATAACGAAGTATAATCATCTCAATTAATTATTGAAGTTACAAGATTTTTAAATTTGATGACAGGATGATGGGATGGGATGCTGTGTTTTTAATAGTAATACTAATATAATTTTATATTTATATGTCACTCACCGTGAAAGCGCTCGCACGGTTCGCAAGAGGGCGCGGGTTCGAGTCCCGCTGCATTTAAATTTTTATATGTTTTCTTTAAGCATTTAATCTTTACATTGTTTTTATATTTAATATTACTTAAGAACTAAGGCTATGGCTGATATGCGAATTACATAAGTTTATATCCTTATAAGACAAGTCTCAAGACATATACCAATATGACTATGTCAAATAGAACAATAAGGAGAAGTTGTAAAGTCAAGGCATTCTGGACGACGCGCGACGTGTTGTATGCAAATATTTATTAGTTAAGGAATTATGTTTACTAACAATACATCAAAGGAACTGTAGAGTTAAGTAAGTTGATATGGTCTTAAATAAACTGTAAATTAGTTTTTATTTAATCTTAATTATAGATGGTTCGTGGGTTCATTTCCCATTCGGGGAATATTGATTTTTTATTTGCATTTTCTTCGCTCTGGCAAAGCGTGAGTTGAGTTCCGCCACTCAACACGCTATGCCTCAAAAAACGGAAAGCAGAGAATGGAGTGTCTTAACAATAAGTTCCTACGGTTCCTGCAGTTCCCTCTGTTTATCCTGCTATAAGTGGGATAAAACGTGAAGCTGTATTATAGTGTATTTTAGTGTATAGTGTTTTTTTAGCGCACTGTAAGATTTGTATATGATCGTTTTAGATTCGATTTTCAATTAGAGGTGACGATTATATGTGTAGTGTTGAAACGACAAAATATCTACAAAAATGTGTTAAAACGTAATAACAAAATAAATCGACTTTAAAATAACTAATAAATTAATAAAAACAATTAATAACAAAAAAGGATCGTCGTGGCGCAGAGGCGCAACATCTGCCTGTAACGCGACGGTTTCTCTGTTTGATCCCCAGTCGGGGAACATGGATTTTTCCAATTCCATTTTCTTCGCTCTGGTAAACTAGGCAAAGTGCGGCGTTGAGTTCCGCCACTCAACACGCAATGCTTCGAAAAAGGCGGAAAGCGGGGACGGAGAAAGCAGGGACTAAGTAACGGAGTGTCTTAGACTAGGTTCCCACGGTCCTTGCAGTTCCCTCTGCCTACCCTGCCATGTGCGGGATAAAGCGTGAAGCTTAAAAAAAATACCAAAATTTATTAAAATAAAAAAATATATATGTTTCAGAAAATCAAAAACTGAAAAGTTAAAAGTTGTACTATTATTTTATGTTTTAATAAAACTACCAGTGTAAGTACAGAAAATTTAAGTATATAGCTGCGACGCGTCTCATTATAACGAATCCTATCCTGATCGTCCAGTAATGAAGCCTCGATTAAAATATAATACTTTTACTACAAAAGACATTATGTCGTACGACATTTTTTTTTCCATAAGCTCTATATATCGCTATAATATATGGAGCTTACTAACGAACTGATCAGGAATAGGTTTAGAGCTAGCTTATATGCGGTTAAAATAGGAGCGAGAGGTATAACAGCGAAATCTCTCTATAGTTTACTAAAAGATCTCGGCCTGTCTAAACTATCACAAATTCATTTCTAGAACGCACTTCGAAGGCGGCTTTGGTACAATCATTTAAAATTTAGTTAGATAGTGGGAGGAGCTCGGACAGTGAAGGTGAGCGTTAATGCATTTTAAAGGGGCCCCTTTAAACCTACACTTGGGTCACGAGCTCGGCACCTGCACGGTGAATCCATGGAATGCTAAGCAGTTTCTTCTCTCTAAGTTAGGAAATGGAGTGTCTTAGCACTGGGTTCCTGCGGTTCTCGCTTTGTACCGCTTTAGTAGGGTAAGCAGAGGTGCTTATCCTACTAAAGCGGTACAAAGCGAGAAACTATACTATATAAGTTAACACTTGTTTCTCTGCCTATCCAGCAGCGGGTTAGAGAATGAAATAAAAAAAATAGACTTAACGTGTTTGTTTTTGGATTTACAATTTGCTTGGAACTATTTTGCTTAAATAAATGTATGGGAGAGTTGTGTAATGCAAATGATGACTCATTCTAAATATCTTAGGTGACGTTGGAGATCGTATATGTATGTATGTGATTAAATTAATATTTATTTTATTATTATTATATATTAATATATATGATTAAATAATTATTTGACGTTCAAAAATGAAGCTTGTACTTCTTATTTTGAATAAAATTGTTTGACTTTGACTTTGTGAAGACATACTAATATTATTACAATATAATAATAATATATCTCAATGATATTAAAACATTTTAGAAATTTCACGTATTTTAGTAGAACGTAAAGACAATTTAATTCTCATCATAATTTTTTAAACGTAACTTACATACACTAATACTTCCGAATACAATTTGAACTCACAAATATCTTGTACAGTTATACACTTACTAATTACACAATATTAGTGTTTTAATTTTCTTTTGAGTGGGCAGTAGGAACCTAGTAGGACCCTGTAAAGAAGAAGTTTCGCCATTTAACGTGCAATATCTCGAATTTAGGCGTTAAGCGGAGAATTATACGGAGAAAATAAAGAAGATTTTATTTTTTTATATAGTGTGTGTAGTCACAAAGTATAAAAGTCACGTCATAAAGATGTAACACGTCGATATGAGAGTAATTTGCTGCGGAATAAACGCCCGAGGCGAAGTTGCTCTGAAGCGATATTTTTTATTTTACCTTAATAATAGACGCTTGATCTTAAAGCCTTTAATGATCATATAAATATTTTAATATATATGTATGTTATGTTGATGTGTTGCAGTTCGGAATAAACGATATTGTACTTAATTTAATATAAAATAATGAAAATTATAATAAATGTTGAAAGTTGGATGGAAATGGATGAAAAGGGACTAAACTTTAACATTTGACAACGAGATTTGAACCTGTGATTCTAGGTAACCATCAAAGCACTATGGTCAGTAAAACATAACCACTAAACTATACGTTCATAAGCTACGTTAAATTACTTACGAGTTTGTTACAACTTACTTATGTTGTTAGTGTAACTGTAAATGTGTAGAAATTCTCGCTATACGAAATGATTCGGCGAGAGCGAATGAGATTTTATTTTACAGTTAAAGCAATTACATAGTAAAAAATGCATATATAATTATTTTTAATTGATAATTTCTCCTCTCTCTCTCTCTCCTTCAGTATAGAAAAATGTATAACAGAATTCAAATTGCGCTTTACGTTCTAAGACAGACTATAATAAGGAAATAAACATAATTTAATTCCCCGAGTGGGCATCGAACCCACAACCATCACGTTTAGTCGGAAGCCCGTACTAATACAGCTTCCGTTGGTGGTCTAAAAAACATTACAACAATTCCGTGAAGTCAACCGATATGCGTAGATAATAATGTATAGACCGGCCGAGAGTAATTTTAGAACGGCAAAGCTTTCACGACACACGACTTTCTTAGACTTAGTTAGGTTTAGTTTTATTTTCATAACAAAATTTATATTTTTTTTGCTACAATGTTGTTTGTATTTATGTACGAACCTTGATAATGGGTTAAAAAAAAAAACTTATTGAGTATTTTATTTTCTAGAAATACTAAATGACACAAGTAATCTCTTCTTTTATGATCATTATATATTAGAACTGTGCTATGTCAAATTATATCGATATATTAAAGAACAGCTTAATGGCTTCCTACTTAGTTCTTTATTCTTTTTATAGTAACACAACACGCTTTATCCCGCAAATAGCAGGGTAGGTAGAGGGAACCGCAGGAACCATAAGAACTTGGTGTTAAGACACTCTGTTCCCCGCTTTCCGCCTTTTTTCAAGGCACTGCCTGTTTAATGTTTTTTAAATTTAACTTTCAATAAGCTTCATAATATATAAAAAGAATAATCTAAAAATATAATTTATTCACTCTAATTTTTACGTCCAAGCCATTAAAAAAAGCATAATAAGTTTATAAAAAATTGTATTCATATAAATATTAGAGGGAACTGAACTCCCTACCTCCTTCCTACACTCGTGACCTCTACATGATTTATTTTTAAATTGCAGTACAAAATCGAGTGCAGGTCTTCAACCTGGAATTAGAACATTATTTATAATACGTGACTAGTAAAGTCAGTCACTGTACAGTATACCTGCCAAGAGCCAATGATCTATTTGGAAGGAGACAAATAATAGAATTACTGTTACAAATATACTGTTATTGTTAATTATATAATGAATTAGGTTTACAATGTTTACGTGTTCGATTCCTTTTTTAGGTTAAAATATTTAAAGCGAAAAAAAAATAGGTTTACCAATATTTCCTGTTTCCTGGGTCTATTTTGCCCTCATTCAACGTAAAATAAGTTTTTCGCAAGAGCAAAGCAAATAGAGTGGCGGAACTTAACGCTGTAATTAATGTACTAAAGCGGAATTTAGTACATTTATTTAATATTTGTTTTTTTACTCCCTCCATTTAGTATCGAACCTGCAACTACATGCTAAGACTTCTTCTTAGCTAAAGCATTGTGATACGACCACCCTTTAAATTGTATTCTTTAAATTATAGTATATCGTATCGATTTATTTGTGCATAACTTTATTGATAACAATTAAATAATTTAAATGTGAAAGTAAAATTACAAGTTAATTTATTAAAATTAATTCTTGTTAATTATTAACATAATCTTATATATTATATATGAAGAGGAAGTGTGATTATAATTAACCTTTCGCTAAATGAACAAATATAATGAGTCAATATGTGATTCAGTTCATTTTATTACACCTTTATACGAATTCGTGAAATCCTCAACGTTGAAAACTTCATAAGATCATTGACTTTCTCAATAATTACACATACTATATAAATAAAAGTTTTTAAGCATTTTGTTATAGAAACTGGTTTAGTTTAGCGAAGCGTTTTATTTGAAACTTTAATAAAATAAAGAAATAAATAAAAAAAAACACTTAACACGCCTCGAAAATTAGTCAAAGTTGTAGAGAAGAGAGAAAGATTATATATATAGACCGTCGTAGAGGCTTAGCGTCTACCTGTAAACGCGACAGCTTGTTGGTTTGATTCCCACTTGGGGAAGATTTTTCTATTTCCATTTTCTTCTCTGGAAACTGGGCAAAGTGCGCTGTTGAGTTCCGCCATTCAACACTCAATGCTTCAAAGAAAAGCGGAAAGCGGAGACTGAGAAAGCAGGGACTAAGCTACGGAGTGTCTTAACACTAGGCAACTGCCATGTGTGGGATAGAGCTTGAAGACGGAGTACAAGATTTCTATATATATCTTCTATTAGATATTATTGTATATTTGAACTTGTGACCACAACCATAACTCAACATGATAACCTTTCAAGTAATAAAAGTAACAAAAAATTAACTGCCTAATTAAGTAAATATAAACAAACTTGTAATGTCTTCTATATATATGACGATTAGACTTATAGTAGTCATAAGGATGAAACGAACAAGCTGTTAAGTGTATTCTAATTAATTTTATTGTTTTTGTTTACTATAAGGGTGTTTGTAAACGAAAGCTTTGTTTTGTCATGTTTTAAGATAAGTGTTTTTATTTTTACTTTTTTTTTAGCTTCTCGCTTTGTCCCGCATGTTGCAGGGTAGGCAGAGGGAACTGCAGGAACCGTGTGAACCTAGTGTTAAGACACTTCGTTGCTTAGTTCCTGCTATCTCCGTCCCCGCTTTCCGCCTTTTTGCCGTTGAGTGGCGGAACTCCACCCCGCGCTTTGCCTAGTTTTGCCAGAGCGAAGAAAATGGAAATAGAAAAATTCATCTACTTCGAGTGGGAATCGAACCCTAAACCCGTCGCGTTTACAGGCGGACGTTTATGCCTCTGCGCCACGACGGTCCTCTTCGGTTCAATTTTTTGTATTTTAAATATTTTTTAATATGTCATAGGGTTAAAAGTTAATAAATAAATTAAATAATTTTATTGGAACACCTTTTTAACTCAGATCGAAGTACAAATAAAAATATCATAGCTGTTTTATTTAATGCATAACTACGCATTTTTTATTAAATTTTCAAAAAAGGCCCAGTGATCTGTTTCTATATTCTCTACATGTAATTAGCTAATTTTAATTATGTTTTATTTCACAGAATATATATCTTATATACATACACATTCAGTTCGACATGTTTTGCGAAAATTTTGAAAAATTACATTTTTAGTGATGGGACTGATACTGATACTGACAGCGCTTTAAGTTTTTACCAGAGCAAGAAAATGAAGTAATATAATCTTCCGAGTGGAAATCAAACTTACAACCATCCCATTTATAATAAAACCCTGTACCACTGTGCTATTAATTCATACATAACTAAAACATGCGCGACGTTCGAGTTCCGCCACTCAACACGCAATGCCCCTAAAAGACGGAAAGCGGGGAACGGAGTGTCTTAACTCTAGGTTCTCACGGTTCCTGCGGTTCCCTCTGCTTGTCCTGCTATGCGCGGGATAAAGCGTGAATCTATAATGTATATGTTATATATAATATAGTATGTAATCGTTGAAAATTTCGTTTCGTATGTAGTCGTTCCTAACACAACGCTCGTAAAAACAAATCTATTTAGAAGCGTTTTAGATATAAAAATATCTTTCATTGTGTTTGTTCGTACTTCCGTAAACCGAATATCCGGGATTCGTTGAAGTTTGACGTCGAACAGATTGTGGATACTTAACGGTAGTTCGTTATTGGAAAGGAAATCTTGGGTCAATAAACTATATTCATTTTTTTCGTTAAATCTTCGTTCTCGTGTTAATGGCGGAGCTCTACGCCGTGCTTTACCTTAAAAAAGCGAATCAAATGAAAATAATTTCTTCCCTCTAAGAGGGAATTATCCCACAATCTTTGTAAGCAGTCTCTACTCCACGACGTTCCTGTAAAATTCCATATGTGGTACTATGTGAATTATATAGTATTTAAGCATTTATGCTAAATTTGAAATGTACATTTGATTACCGTTGTGGCGCAAAGAGGCCACGTCTGCCTGTAACACTACAGTTTCAGGGTTCGAATCTCATCAGGGAAGATGGATTTTTCTATTTCTATTTTCCGCCACTAAACACGTAATGCTTCGAAAAAGGCGGAAAGCGGGGACGGCGAAAACAGGAACTGAGCAACGGAGTGTCTTAACACTAGGTTCCCATAGTTCCTGCAGTTCCCTCTGCCTACCCTGCCATGTGCGGGATAAAGCGTGAAGCTAATATTATATGTTTGACAATTTCATGAAAATCACTGAAAAATTAACAAAGGAGTGAAAAACAGTGTTTTAACATTCTTTTTTCTCTTTGTATTTATATATGTTGCACCTGTTGTATGTACAATACGTCACACAAGTTTGTGTAGCAATTTGTTTCAGAATAGTTGTATTTGTATGATATACATGTTGTATGTTGTACGATTTAAAATAATCGAGTACCATTGGCCTGAATTTGTTAGAGGTCTTTGTACGTTAGATCGTGATACAGTGGATGCTACGCTATTAATAAGCTATATTGTGTTTTAGATTTTTAATTTCTGGTTTCTTATACTAATTTATTTTTACTTGACTAAATACAACATGTACATTTCATACAAGTAGAACTATTCTGAAACAAATTGCTACACAAACTTGTGTGACGGCCCGGTCCGGCCCTGCGGAAAGATGTAGAATCACTGTGCATCTTCTACCGTTATTTCAGAGTGGTGTACATTTTTAATATCACTTTTTTCTTCGAATCTTGTCTTTGATATAACATTTAATTTTACGTTACTAATTGTATATAATACATATATAAATATAAAGTAATCAAGTAAGAAACAAAATAATATATATTTTTTTAACAATTTATAGAGCTAAGCTATGTCGAAAGAAGCAATTAAAAATATTTTACATATCTCTGTTTTATATATATATATATATATATATATATATATATATATATATATATATATATATATATATATATATATATATATATATATATATATATATATACATATATATATATATATATATATATATATATATATATATATATATATATATATATATATATATATATATATATATATATATATATATATATATATAATATATATATATATATATATATATATATATATATATATATATATATATATATATATATATATATATATATATATATATATATATATATATATATATATATATATATATATATATATATATATATATATATATATATATATATATATATATATATATATATATATATATATATATATATATATATATATATATATATATATATATATATATATATATATATATATATATATATATATATATATATATATATATATATATATATATATATATATATATATATATATATATATATCTATGTATTCAATGTGGCAGCATCTTAGCAAAGTGCGTCACAACTGGTCTATGAGATGAAAATAGTTGTTTATAATTATATTCAAAGTCTTACTGAAACAAATGTTTGTTTGATATAGTTTATCCGTTTCTTTGACGTGTTACATGAATTTATTGTTAGGAAACAGGAAGTGTATGTAAAACAATTATAATTTTCGTTATTAGTTGTTTCCGGTGACTTTTTTTTAAATAAAAACACTGCTATACGCTTGTTCCCGCATAACTATCCTGCTTGGTTACTCAACCACTGTCTCATTAATAAGATAATGCCTGTCTAATGGCGGATTCAACTGGGATCGAACCCGCAATCATTATATTTGAGTAGCGAAACTCAACGCCGCGCTCGCCAAAGCGAAGAAAATGAAAATATCTATTCTCCCCGTGTGGGAATCGAACTCACGAACCGTCATATTTACAGGTAGTAGGTGCGCCTTTACGTCACGACGGTCCCATAACATATTTATAGACCCTAAAATACCCTTTTATTGTATTTATAGGCGATGAACAATATTCAATAGTAATTAGTAACTAATCTGCCTTTTGAGTCCGAATGAGATAACATAATTAGTTTCTGCGAACGTGTCCCGAAACATGTATTGAAATATATCGTGTGAATGGATTCATATAGAAAACAAGTGTCTCATTCACTTTAAAAAGAGAGAGAGAAGAAGAGAAAAAGAGAAAAATAGAAATAGAACTATTGTGAAACTAATTAGTGTTTTTTGTAAGAAAATGTCATTTTTTGATGATAAGAAGTAGTTTTGTAAGAAAACACAATGTAGTATAAGTTCAATGTATGCTTCACGCTTTATCCCGCACATGGCAGGGTAGGCAGAGGGAACTGCAGGGACCGTGGGAACCTAGTGTTAAGACACTCCGTTGCTTAGTCCCTGCTTTTCTCCGTGCCCGCTTTCCGCCGTTTTTCGAGGCATTGCGTGTTGAGTGGCGGAACTCAACGCCGCGCTTTGCCTAGTTTGGCAGAGCGAAGAAAATGGAAATAGAAAAATCTATCTTCCCCGACTGGGGATCGAACCCAGAAACCGTCGCGTTACAGGCAGACGTTACGCCTCCGCGCCACGACGGTCCTCCCTCATGATGTTTTTGTTATATGTGTTTTGACAATTGAATTGTATTAATAGGAAAAAGCCTTTAAAATATTCGTCGTCAGAGAGTATTGCAACTTTCGTTTAATTTGACAGTTAGTGCTTTTTAACATTTTAATTAGAGAAGGAAATCAGCCAGCTCTTTGGCGCGCTTAAATGCAAAATTTAAATGCTAAATTGGTTACTTTCATTAAATAGCCATAAGCGTATATAATATTTATACCTATATATACTGTACGATCAAGGAACGTAGTGTTAAGACACTACGATCCCCACTTTCCTTTTGAGGCAATGCGTGTTGAGTGGTGAATCTCAACAACACACTTTCGCCTCGTTTCCGGAGCGAAGAAAATGATAATATTTTATTCACCCCGAATGCGAATCGAACCCAGAAACTATTACGTATTATATAAAGACAAACTATTATAAATAATACCATTTATAGATTATTTACTAAGTAAAGAAACTAGCTATTTCCAGTACATATTATTTTTTGACAATTTTGTACTTTCACGCTTTATCCCGCACATGGCAGGGTAGGCAGAGGTAACTGCAGGGACCGTTGGAACCTAGTGTTAAGACACTCCGTTGCTTAGTCCCTGCTTTCTCTGTCCCCGCTTTCCGCCTTTTTTCGAGGCATTGCGTGTTAAGTGGCGGAACTCAACGCGCTTTGCCTAGTTGCCAGAGCGAAGAAAATGGAAATAGAAAAATCCATCTTCTCCGACTGGGGATCGAACCCAGAAACGGTCGCGTTACAGGCAGACGTTGCGCCTCTGCGCCACGACGGTCCTCAATTTTGTACTTACAAACAAAATCTCTCAATTACACCTATTACAATTATACACAAATCACAACTAAACAATAAACAAGGCAATAAACAAAACAACTGAGAAATTAAAAACAATTGTGTTTTTATATTATTTTGACAGACGCTAATGTGATGACGTCATCACTGACGTGCGCTTTTGTCCGTCCGTACATTGTTCCACGGTTGTTAGTAGAGACCTAGAGATCACTTGTGTATTGACAGTACGATTGATTGGTTGGCTTATTAAAGCTATATGTTCTTATATTTTAGTGTTTTCTTAGATGATTTTAGTGAATATTAGTGGTTTTTCCTTAGATAATTTTAGTAATATATATTATATAGGTAGTGGTAAGTCATTCTCTTTTTTATTTTTTTAATATCTTCGTATTTGCATCTATTGCTATTTATTAATATTAATTACATTAAAACATAAATTTCGACGCGGCGTGATGAAGAACACGGCTCAGTGGTGAGAGCGCTAGCACAGTTCACAATAGACTCTATTGAGAGTTCAAATTCCGCTGCATTCAAATTTTTATATGTTTTCTTTAAGTATTTTTTCCATCCTCAGTATGGATTAACACTTTAAAAATCATACATTTTGTTTATTTATTATTTTTTTTTTAATTTTTTGTTTTTAAGAACCTTTAAGTTATATTGCATAGAGGTTTGTAAAATATACTCTGTCATAGATTTTCAGTGTCATAGTTTTCAGTAGAGAAGTTTTATCTTACAAGGTATAATTTGTTCTTCAATTCAAATTGTTTTTTTTTTTATAATAAAATATCGATTTCTTCTATTTTTTGTCAATGTAATTAATCGATTTTCACAATATAATCATAATTTACTATGACTAACTTTTACTATGCAATACTTTGCACTTTACACTTGAAAATTTATATAATATATTGCATTTTCAATAACTAGATTAATAACTTACTTTTTGTTTACGTAAGGAGTGTCAGTTCAAAGTCGTGCAATATATATTTCAATGCAATGCAATGTCAGTTTCATAATAGGAGTGGAAACTGCGTACCTCACTTTTCATTTCATTTGGAGATGGCGTGTTGAGGAATCCAACTGGGAATCGAACGTAGAACCACCGTGATTTTTTTATAGTAACTTTTATGTTCTATTGTACTGTTTCATATTATTTCAAAGAACTTTTGTGGTTATATAAATAGAAGTAACGAACAATGTGTTATCCATCAGCTTTATTATAACTATAATAATGATCAAGGACTTACATTGTTTCAGATGAAATCGAACCTGTAACATGCCAACTTGAGAAAACTACTAAGTGTAAGTGCAAGTGTTTAGTGACAAGTCAAACAAATCAGTGTATATGAGTGGAAAAGTGCATTTGAAAATGACGAACATTACGCCGGAGACCAGAATAATGATGATGAGAGGAGAAGACGGGAGACAGGGCTATAGACGACAAGTGAGTATATATATTTTAAATACACACACACACACACACACACATATTTACACTTTATCCCTAGCGGGGTAGTCAGAGAGAACGGAGCGACGCTGCGGTCCCTGCATACCTCTTTCGCCTCGTCCTCTTCATACATGCTCTCCGGGAAGTCCTTAGGCTTTTTACGTTACCGACTTCCAGTATCTTCGGTACTGTATTTTCGAAAATCAACCAAGGTCCGGAAAGTGGAGGACGGAGCTACAAATTTATTTTAAATAATCCTTCATATAACTAAGTAGGTAGAGAGAATCTAGTGTTGAGACACTCTACTCTCCCTTTTTCACATGATTTCAACAAAATCATGTGTATTTACACTCAGTAAACGTGTTGAAAAACAAGCTTTGCAAACAGCAACAATGTCATAATTTTCCCTCTGCCTATCCTGCCATTAGCGGGATAGAGCGTGAAAATAAAAAAAAAATACATGTAAATTATCTAGTACACGCGGAAAATATAAAACGAAGTGAATGTAAAAATTCCATGAATGAATAAGAAAATCTTTTCTCATTAAGTGAAGAATCCTAAATGCCCTATACGGCTTTAATCTATTGCTCTTTCTTACTGTAGTAAGTAGTAAATTGTAGCGGGGATAAGTCATTATTAGATTGTTGAAATAAATTGTAATAGTGAAGACCGTCTAGGGAATTAGGTGGTAGTAGGTTCGATGTTCTGCTGTAACGATGCTATCTGCTATCTGTTTGTAAACGCAACGGTTTGTGGGTTCGTTTCTAACTTGGAGAAGATGTTCTTTTTATTTTCACTTAGCTCTGGCAACTACGCAAAGAGCGGCGTTGAGTCCCGCCACGCAACATTCAAAGCCCCGTAAAAGCGGAAAGCGAGGACCGGAGTGTCTTAACATTTGATTCCCGTGGCTCCTGCGATCTCTCTGGGACAAAGCGCGAAGTTGAATATACATAGCAAGAATAAAACACCTAGTGATAAAAAAATCTGTTCTCCATATTTTTCTCAAATTCAAAACACTTTTGTGACGCGATACTTAACGTTGAAATTTTTCTATTAAAGAGAGAAACAATATTGTTTACACATATTTTGTCTTCGTGTGGTAGTTTGAATATGAAACACTAGGTTCCCACGGTCCCTGCAGTTTCCTCTGCCTACCCTGCCGTGTGCGGGATAAAGCGTGAAGCTAAAAAAAAATGTACCAGGGTACGCAGAGGAAACGGTCGGTTAAAAAAACCTAGTGTTAAGACACTCTTTTCCCCTCTTTTCAAATTTTCTAAACATTTCATCTTGAGTGACTGAACTCAACGCCGTAAATGTGACAAACCATCGCACGTTGCGTTAGTTAAATTAAGATTTATGTACCAAATTTGAACCTGTACTCTGTAGTACTTAAACCTGCTTAGTTAAACGATCAATTAAATAGATTGACGACGTAAATTAAAAGTAAATAAGCCACGTTTAAAGCTATAGCGGGATCTGAGCGTACCATCAATTAATTCGTACTTCCTATAAACTTATATAGAAAGATTAAAGCTATATAGAAGATATATGCAATACGGTTAAGACACTGTGGTAATAAACGTATGTTGTAGGTTCGAATCTCGGTTAGGGTAGTAAGACAGTAGAAGTTAAAATCAAATTTGTACGTTTTAAATTTTGAAAAGTATTTTTTTTATTAAAACTATACTAAATTCCATCAACGTAACTAAACGCCGGTGGTTAACAAAGTCTAAAAATCACGCCGCTCTTTGTTGCAGGATGAGAATAATAAAATATTTTTTTGCCCCGGCTAGAAATCGAACTCACGACTGTCGTTTTAACAAAAGTAAATTATTATAAATAATATCATTTCCATTCATTTTAAATTCATATAATACGAAATTATCTTTAATTTAGACAAAATTATTATCATAAGTAATTTAAACCCTAATCCCATAGATTAAGATTTATTTTTAAATAAACTACAACAAATGTATATAGCATTTCAAAGTGAGGCAGTGTGTCGGTCATTGAACCCTCAAAGTATCAAGATAAAGTGATTAGTGATGTGATGCTTCCGGGATTGTACGATTTGATATTGAATATCGATTTGTGTTAACTAAAATCGATTTAATATTAATCGATTTAATATTGAGAAGCTTTCATTTTCATTTTGCCCATTTATTCTGAATAGAACTTTCTACTAGACCAGTGGTGCTAGGAAACATAGGCGTCGAATGGTTTTTTAATTTTATTTTAATTGTTTTATTTCTCCTCTCAATTAAAAATCAGAGCGTAATAGCTACATAACAGGTACTCACAGGTACAGGTGAAAAAGGAGAGTTACGGAGAGTGGAGAGTAACGAATTTTATCTAGTACTAATGTTTATTTATATATCTGCACTTTTCTTGTACGAAAAAGACCGATATGTTAAAATGAGAAAATCTAGTTTTGTATAAAAAATGAATTTTCAATTATATTTTAGTTTGGTTTTAAGAATTTAGACCGAATTTGAGGTATTTCTAAAGCCTTCGTCACGTAGTGGTCTAATTTCTTACTGTAAACGCATGCAAACACAAATATCTGCCATTTATTGTTCTTAGTAGGTAAAGCTTAGTGTTAAGCCTCTCCTCTTAGCAAGCCATTTCAAATTTAGACGGATATTGGAGAACGGAGAATTTTGACACCTTAGCTCTGAGTATACCTTAACACATAGCGGAATAAAGCGTAGAAAAAAATATATATGATTGCAGCTTGATATTATTAGAAATTTATCTATCGTTATGTGATTTGGCTGAAATATAGACCTAGGTTCTACCTCATACTCACCGACTTTTTAAAGAACTCTTTAAAAACAAAATAATTTAAAAAAAAAAACATTTCTTTTAATAACATTTTGTATAAATACATTACTCTCTTCACTATCTTTAAACGTTATGCATCTTGTACATTTTAATTATGTATACCCTTCAATTACCGCAATAGCGGATTCAAAGCAATGAAAATAATATTATTGCATTTCGACACTTTCATAGCATTTCATGCATACCAGTAATAGTGTTAAGTTACTGTTACTTAATATCTTGTATGTATATATGTACACTATGCATCTATTCATTATATATATATATATATATATATATATATATATATATATATATATATATATATATATATATATATATATATATATATATATATATATATATATATATATATATATATATATATATATATATATATATATATATATATATATGTATATATATATATATATATATATATATATATATATATATATATATATATATATATATTTACAACGTATACACTATAATTTCTTTGAAGATTAAGTAGAAAATATTAAATTATCTTTACTGTTTTACCGCAAATGGCAGGGTAAGCAGAGTGACCTACAGGAACCATAGGAACCTAGTGTTAACTACTCTCCACTCTGTTACTTAGTTAGTCTCTGCTTTCTCCGTCTCCGCTTTCCGCCGTTTTCGAGGCATTGCTTGTTAAAATAGTAATATTATTATATTATAGTATTATTTCAATAAGTTTTAAAATTTTAACTTTGAACTTTGTACTACCGAAAAGTTATGTGGGTGTCGTATATATGTCATATGTCACTTTTTGCAGCCGATTTGACAAAATATATTAAATTTCGCTAAATAATATTTCTCAAATCCTTAAACTTTTTCTATGTAATCACGTTAAAAGTAAATTAAAATTATAAAGTTAATATAAACATTATTATGCCAAAGGAAATTAATTACTTGTCACATCACTAGCACCCATTATCGCACTTACATGGCTATATCGGTTGAAACATTGATCGATTTCCCGCTTAGAACTAGGAACGCTCTTTACATCACTATAAGCTTATGTAACATGCCAGGTGTTGAGATAAATGTTTGATGAGTTTGACAGTTTTAAAGGATATATATATATATATATATATATATATATATATATATATATATATATATATATATATATATATATATATATATATATATATATATATATATATATATATATATATATATATATATATATATATATATATATATATATATATATATATATATATATATATATATATATATATATATATATATATATATATATATATATATACATACATACTTATATATAGACTTCTTTGCTTAGAAAGCTGAATGGAACGTTTGTACGTTTAACCACGTACGTTTAACGAGTTATGTGTAAATAAATATTATCTAATAAATCTAATCTATTTTCATAAATAAGTTTTAAATACTTTTTGTTTTTCCAGATATTAGCAGCCCTGGCGGTATCGTTAGGAACATTCGCAGCGGGACTTAGCAAGGGATATATGTCACCGGCCATAGCGTCCATGCAGGAAGCAAGGCTCCACAATGCGTCCTTCACCGTAAGCGATCAACAAGCCAGTTGGATTGCGAGCTTAAGTTTATTGGGTAAGCTATTTTTTATACACACACACACACATATCTTCACGCTCTATCCTTAGCGGGGTAGTCAGAGAGAACGGAGCGCCAAACGCTGCGGTCCCTGCATACCTCTCCCGCCTCGTCTACTGTCACTAGCCTCTTCATACAAGCTCTCCGGAGAGTCCTCATGCTTTTTACGAGACCTTCCTCCAGTAACATTAATACTGTGTTTTCAAAAGTCAATCGAGGTCTCCCCTTACCTCTCCTAACACTCACTTAACGTCGTATATCTTTTTGACTATTATTTCGTCACTCAATTTTTCAACGTACCCAAACCATCTGAGCTCGTTCTTCTTCATTCTCATTTTATCACTGGAAATTTTATTTTTAGTTCAATTATATAGAAATTAGATAAAATAAAATACATGTATTATATTCATTCATAAATACTTAAAGAAGACATATAAAAACTTAAACGAAGTGGGATTTAAATCCGCGCCCTCTTGCGAACCGTGCAAGAGCCCTGACCACTGAGCCATGCGTTCTTTATCACCCTACTTCGAAATTTTCAATATATATATATATATATATATATATATATATATATATATATATATATATATATATATATATATATATATATATATATATATATATATATATATATATATATATATATATATATATATATATATATATATATATATATGTATATATATATATATATATATATATATATATATATATATATATATATATATATATATATATATATATATATATATATATATATATATATATATATATATATATATATACTTAGTCTTGCCATAAATATTGTTATAAAGAAAAGCACGATTTTTTTTTTACACGTAACATTTATTCCTTTCATAGTGAGTTAGTTTAATACATCAATATATAACTATTAAAAATATACAATGTTTATTCGAAGTGGTCCCCATTGGCTGCAATACAGTCTTTTAAACGTTGAGGCCAGTTATCAATAGCAGCACGAACTCTTTCTAGAGGAAAATTCTTCACTGCCAACCGAATGGATCGTTTTAGGGACTCCAAATTATCATGGCGTTTAGAGCAAGCCTTACTCTCTAAAACTGACCATAAATCATAATCCAATGGATTTAGGTCAGGACTTGACGACGGCCAGTTTTCAGTGCTGATAAAGTCCGGAACGTTAGTTTTCAACCAAGATTGGGTGGATCGAGCTCTATGACCCGGTGCCGAGTCTTGTTGAAAGCACCATTCTTTGTTATTGAACATGGTGTTAGTTAAAGACTTAACTACCGTCTCAAGAATGGTATTTTGATAAACTTGTGCCGACGTTTTAATACCTTTTTCACAAAAATATGGCTCAGTCACCCCTTCATAGCTAACACCCCACCAAACCATCACTGAAGTGGGATAATGCCCACGTTGTACTCTGTTTACTAATTGCGAAGCTTCTTTAGAGCTTCCAGCATAAATACGGTCATTTTGTTTATTAAAATACTGCTCAATTGTAAAAATTTTCTCATCCGTCAACAAACTTTTTTTGTGACCTCCCTTTGCGTACCGCTTAAGTAGTTGTTTGGATTTTACCACCCTATTCTTCTTTAAATTATCAGTTAAGAAGTGACCAGTACGTCTCTTATAGGCTGCAAGTCCTAAGTCATCTTTTAATATACGCGACATGGTTCTAGGAGCTATCTTCATCTCCCGAGATAAAATCTTTTGCTTACGGACAGGATTTCTTCGAATTCTTTCCCTAACTGCTTTAATCACCTTTTTCACACGAACGGTACGTGGACGGCCAGATCTTTTTCTGTCACAAACAGAGGAGGTATCATTGTACCTATCAATAGCCCGGTAAACAAACATTTGACTAATACCAAGCGGGTGGAGGGTTTTAAAAATTGCATTTTTCTCCATACCTACTTTATGTAAGGTAATCACAGCGATTCGGTTCTCTTTATCACCCCACTCCATTTTAATATAACAAAATATTTAACAATATAATGGCGCAAAAATAAGAAAACACATCAAGCAATCATATAAAAATGACAGATTCCAAATTCAAACGTAATATTTTCTTTTTTTGAATAGTATATATATATATTCAACGTGCCCAAACCATCTGAGCTCGTTCTTCTTCATTCTCATTTTATCACTGGAAATTTTATTTTTAGTTCAATTATATAGAAATTTCTACAGCTAAATGAAATTAGATAAAATTCATTTACATTTTCATTCATAAATACTTAAAGAAAACATATAAAAACTTAAACGAAGTGGGATTTAAATCCGCGCCCTCTTGCGAACCGTGCAAGAGCTCTGACCACTGAGCCACGCGTTCTTTATCACCCTACTTCGAAATTTTTAAATATATATATATATATATTAAATATATATATATATAATATATATATATATATATATATATATATATATATATATATATATATATATATATATATATATATATATATATATAAATATATATATATATATATATATATATATATATATATATATATATATATATATATATATATATATATATATATATATATATATATATATATATATATATATATATATATATATATATATATATATATATATATATATATATATATATATATATATATATATATATGTATATATATATATATATATATATATATATATATATATATATATATATATATATATATCTATATATATATATATATATATATATCTATATATATATATATATATATATATATATATATATATATATATATATATATATATATATATATATATATATATATATATATATATATATATATATATATATATATATATATATATATATATATATATATATATATATATATATATATATATATATATATATATATATATATATACATAACAAACAAATAAATCAAAAAATAACCAAAAAACACAGAAAAATATATAGATTTTGCGTACTAAATTATTTCCACAAATTTAGGTCACAAAATTTGTTTTGGCAACGTCTAAATATCATCTAATAATATTACTCACAAACGCTTGTATACGCTGTAGTGATGTACGTACGGCGACAAGATTTATTATGAATTTCCGAACAGATGTTGATTTAGCATCAGTTCCTGTCAGATATACTTAATTTAGCGCAGGAAATTAAATGAAGTTATATATGTAAATATGTTTGGAAAACGTCTTAATACTACCTCATGGGTGTAGCTTTTTTCATGCAAACTAAGGAATAGCGTAAAAAAACAGTATGAATAAAATAAAAATAATGTTATAATTTTTTTAAGTAATAACCTTTACTTTGGACACTAAGGATAGAAAAAGAGTTAAAGATATTATATAAAAAAATAATTTATTAGGATTTGATCCTGAGCAGCTTGATGAAGATCACATGGCTTAGTAGTAACAGCGGTTAGACGATTTCCATCAGACACAGGTTGTAATTTCACTAGGTTATATTTCTTGTTTTCTTGAATATTATTATTTTTATGTATAAAAATATTATAAAATACTACCTATATAAGTGATTTAAAAACATACACGTATTTTATGATACAGTATCATATTTATAGCTTATATTAGAACTTAGTTATGCAAGAATTGGTCATAATGGTTGAAGAGATGATATGACTCAGTGGTCAGAGGGCTTGGATGGTTTTAAAAAGATATAGCTTCAAATCATGCTTCTTTAAAATTACATACGTTTTCTAATGTTACAATCGAGAGACTTCACAAACATTTCATAGTAAATATGTAAATGTATTATATCAAGCTTGTACGTTTGTTCACAAATTTCTCAGCAACTTAAAGTTAATGATATAAGTTAAGGAAGAACTCTTATTAAGTCTCTGGTGAAGCCTTAGAATATATATACTTGTACAAATGTAAAAAACGTGACCATAACTGTTAGATTTATTGCCATATTAAAAAGTTATTTAAAGTTATTTTCAAACGGAAGTAGAAAGCTTACATTGGGCATAAAAATAATGTATTATGATTTTTCTAAGCTTTCGAATTATTGACGTGACATATATCAAAATCATAATCTACTTTGGTTTATAATTTTCTAATTTAATATAAATAAAAAATACTAAAAATACTTATTATATACTAAATTGATTTGAATTTAAATTTGAGGACCGTCGTGGCACAGAGGCATAAGCGTCTGCCTGTAAACACGACGGTATGAGGGTTCGATTTCCACTCGGGGAAGATGGATTTTTCTATTTCCATTTTTTTCGCTCTGGCAACTAGGCAAAGCACGGCGATGAGTTCCGCCACTCAACACGCAATGCCTCGAAACAGGCGGAAAGCGGGGACGGAGAAAGCAGGGACTAAGCAACGGAGTGTCTTAACACTAGGTTCCCACAGTCCCTGCAATTCCCTCTGCCTACCCTGCCATGTGCGGGATAAAGCGTGAAGCTAAAAAAGAAGAATATCTTTTCTTCCTCATATGTGGAATAAATAAAGCTTATAAAATGTATCGGGAACAAATCTACTTTAAAAAAATAATATTGTTTTCAATTTCATGGCGCAAATTAACTTAAATCCATAATTTATCAAAAGCCTTCATAGATAATTATACAAAACGTCTTTCGTTAATCCGTATTTATAAGTCACGGTCCACATTCACTACGCCCTGAAGCTTAGGTCGGGAATCGAACCTGTTTCCACTAACGTAGCATTATAAATATTTTACGCCTACGTAGCATAACTGTATCACATATTTTTGAATCTGAATATTATATTATGTCGGCTTAATAAATACTTTTTTTTTTATTTTTTAGTTTTATAATGAATTATGTTAGTTGCATTTTTCCCATACTTTTATTTGCGACAACTATAAACGAAATATGTCGATTCTTTTATTTCCGTCTTAATTATAACAATATCGGGAAATTCTCCCTAAAAACCTTAAATGTACATATAAATATAATGGTATATATAAATATAATAAAGAAAATAGATTACAGGCACTCCGTCGTACCCTTTTATTGTAAGAAAATTGTAACATTATAACTCATTCCCCCGAATACGAATCGATCCCACAACCATTGTATAACTGATCAACTTATTTCCCGCTGCGTCAAGATGAACTTTTAGTTTCATAGTATTTTTTATGCTATATTTAAACAATAATTAATAAAACATTTATATGTTTATATATATAATAACCTAAAAGAAATATCGTAAACCACACCGCAAAAGCCACTACATAAACATTATAAAATCTATTAACGCTAACCAAACAAAATTGAAATTCTCGTGCCCCATATACTTGATCTATTATTATATCTAGACTACCGAATGTTGGTAATTAGTTGAACTACATACATACGAGAGCTTGAGAGCTTTTATTAAAATAACAACTTTTGCCTCAACTTACAGCTTCGTCCGCAAACCTTCGTCAT
This sequence comes from Dione vanillae, assembly GCA_037178615.1. Classification (NCBI taxonomy): domain Eukaryota; kingdom Metazoa; phylum Arthropoda; class Insecta; order Lepidoptera; family Nymphalidae; genus Dione; species Dione vanillae. The sequence goes on along the minus strand of JAZFAU010000242.1, from coordinate 332,465 downwards.
ACTAATTTATTTTGCGAATTTTGAATTTTAGGGCTTAGTTTTAAGTATATGTGTATATATATATATATATATATATATATATATATATATATATATATATATATATATATATATATATATATATATATATATATATATATATATATATATATATATATATATATATATATAATATATATATATATATATATATATATATATATATATATATATGCAACACAACTAAAATTATTTAAGTAAATGTATTAAATTTTCTGCTTTTTTATGATATTTTAGTACTAAAAGTATATAAGATATATAAGTATATAAGATATATAAGATATCTCTAAGTCTAAGTAAACAACTATCTTATATACCTAAAAGTATATAAGATAGTTGTTTACTTAGACTTAGAGATACTTTGAATTTCACGCGTCATCACGCTTTATACCGCATACAGCTGGGTAAGCAGAGAGAACCGCAGGAACCGTGGGAACCTAGTGTTAAGACACTCCGTTCCCCACTATTCGTTGTTTTGGAAAATTTACGTCTCAAATTGCAATACTCAACGCCGTGGTTGCCTGAATACCAGATCGAAGATAATGGAAATGATAAAATTCATTCTCCCCGAGTGGGAGTTGAACCCTCAAACCGTCGGACTTACAGGCAGACGTCCTGACTTAGCAGAATAAGGAGAAATAATTTAGTGTTTAAGCCCTCCGTACTATGCTTTATCAACCTATCTATGAATAAGATAATCGGAGCGGAAGAAACACACGTCGCTTTGACAATTAGAAAATATACCTACATCTTCACCTGCAATAATATGCTGACTAGAAATATTTGTAGTTTAATAATTTGCATTTACTCCGGTGTTTTTAAACTTCATCGTTAAGATACCATATATAATAAAAACACAGTGTCTTAATACTTAACATATTATCATCTACTTTGCTAAATGTAATTAAAAAAAAATAAAAAGCCTCTACCCTATATTTAATCTGTACATTGTTATTAAATGCTACACACATTCCTATTTCGTTTAATAAAACATGACCGTAACTAGGCTTACGCTACACACACCTGTGCTGTGCTCGTGTGCCTGCATCATGTATATTAATTTTATAACATTATTATGTTATTTAAAAAAATTAGAGATTTTTAATATATAATAATATATTATATATTATAATTTTGAGAACTGTGATGGTTTGAGGGTTCGATTCCAACTCGGGGAAGATGGATTTCTTTTTTTCCATTGAATTCGCTTTGACGACTAGGCGTCGAGTTCCGCCACTCAACACGCAGTGCCTCCAAAAGGTGGAAAATAGTTTCTCAACACTAGGTTCCCATGGTTACCGCGGTTGCCTCTGCCTACCCTGGTATGAACGGGATAAAATTCGTTTTAGAAGACGTATTGAGTATTGAGGAATATTTAAACTGTTTCTATTTTACCGTTCCGATATACTTAAATTCGAATTCACTAAAATATTTACCTAGTAATAATGCTTAAAAGTAGTGTCTTAACACTAAGTTCCCTCTGCATATTCCGCTACACTGGAATCAGCGTTTAGTTAGTTTTTTAAACGGCTATTTCAAGAAAAGAATAGAGTAATATGTCACTACAAATTTACACACAAGAAAATTTATTCATAATAATTCTTTGAAAGCTTGTACTTCATGTCATAATAAGTCATGCAAAGAAAACATAATTGGAAAATATTATTAAGTATTCAAAGTCAATACATTAATAACCAAATAAACAAACTTACTTAAAGCTTTCAACTGTTGTTACTATATTTAACAGAAACTGTTTAAATATTAATTTTATAATACTCGTATATAATTCATACTTATTTCTTGCTACAATAGGATCTTACTGTTTAGAGAAGGAAACCGTTTAAAGAGGTGCAAGGTTCGAATCCCGAATGTTTTCTTGAGTATTTTTTTCTAGCTTCACGCTTTATCTTCCATATTGCAAGGTAGGCAGAGGGAACTGCAGGAACTATATGAACCTAGTGTTAAGACACTCCGTTGCTTAGTCCCCTGCTTTCTTCGTCCCCGCTTTCCGCCTTTTCGAGGCATTGCGTGTTGACTGGCGGAACTCAACGCCGCGTTTTGCCTAGTTTCCAGAGCAAAGAAAATGGAAATAGAAAAAAACATTCCCCGAGTGTAAATCGAACCCTCAAACCGTCGTGTTTACAGGCAGACGCTTACTCCTCTGCGCCACGACGGTCCTTAAGTACTTTTTCTATTCTTATTATAGATTAAGACTTTAAAAACGACGAAAAAAAATATTTTGTTCTAGCTTAGGATCTCTCTAAGTGGGTATCGAACCTGTGCCTATCTAGTTTCAAGCCATTTGATGTCTAAATACGGCAAGATTATCATTTAACATCTCCAAAGCCTATTTTTAGGTAAATCATAGAACGTTTACTTACTATGGATAAGTAAAACTTATATATAGTATTAAATATACATCATATATCTTAAGTTAGTATGCCAATGAAATATCGTCTAGACCGGTTTCAATGTTATTTATAGTACGGATAGAAGCTAAAATATCAAATTCTATTACAAAATGAAGTTGTTAGAGCCGTACAGTTGCCATACAAATGTTGTTTGAACACGATATCTGTTATAATATATCGCCCTCTTAGTATGAAAGTGGCCTAACTTAAAATATCAGTTCCTGTTTCGGCTTACAAGTGATAATAAAGTGCGTATACTAATGTTAAATAAAATAATTACAACTATTTCTCGTTTGAAGCGGAATGGACTGAAGGGAATGTAGTATTAAGATATTATGTTACATATTTTCCACCTATTAGACATTGCATGTTGAGTGTCGGAGCTCAACGCTGTGTTTTTGATACATAACCAGAGTGGCAAATCAAATAATGCAGTGTGTGTCAAAGCTAAGTGGAAATCGAACCCATGATCATCGCGTTTGTAGCCACAGCCAAAAGCTTCTACATACAATTTTGAATATGTGGACTATTTAATATAACAAAGATGCCTTAAAGATTAGTGCCTTTACTTAGTCTTCATTGCTTTTTTTTTTTTTTTTAGCTTCACGCTTTTATCCCGCACATGGCAGGGTAAGCAGAGGGAACTGCAGGAACCATAAGAACCTAGTGTTAAGACACTCCGTTACTTAGTCCCTGCTTACTCCGTCCCCACTTCATTGTTATATTTGTTTAAATTTAAAAAAATGATTTTTGAATTAAGACCTTTATTTCTGAGTTTATGATTATGTAACATAGTGTTAATATATAAATATATATTATTTATACAAATTTCATATACATATGTATATATTTACAATCGCCATTAGTTTAGTAAAGTGTATGTACGTGCGACAGTCGTGGTATCTTTATTTTGATTATTTAAGACCAAAACGTTTTTTCCTAGTACACTCTTAAATTTTAATGTAAAGCTTTAAGCTTTTCTCCACACATATAAGGGAAGACAGAAGGGACTTAGTGTTAAGACACTCTCGAATTCGTATTCAATTTTCAGGCCATTGCATATTGAGTGTCGGAATACAACACCGTGCGAATAAATTTAGTAATTTATTGCGCCAAGCGAATAAATTAAATAAATTATTCAACTCCGTAGGAATCGAACCCAAATCAAACCACCCTGATTTAATAATTTTTAATACTTTTGTAGCTCGAAATGTATTGAAACATTTTATGTTTTACTCTTTTGTGTAAATGATTTTCAACACTCTCTAAATGCATTTAACACTTAAAATTATTATATATTATAATTATTCTGGCCTGAATGCGTCTTTTACGAGACTTTTGTATATAAATTTATAAAATATACTAGATAGTTGTAAATATAAATGGTAGCTTCAAAGTAAATAAAGAAAAAGAAATTTTTATGTATGTAATATATATATATATATATATATATATATATATATATATATATATATATAATATATATATATATATATATATATATATATATATATATATATATATATATATATATATATATATATATATATATATATATATATATATATATATATATATATATATATATATATATATATATATATATATATTATATATATATATATATATATATATATATATATATATATATATATATATATATATATATATATATATATATATATATATATATATATATATATATATATATATATATATATATATATATATATATATATATATTTATATATACTAGTATCATAAATATAAACCTTCCTCTTGAATCACTCTAAGAGCGCATTAAAATTCGTCGCATAGAATGAAATATCTAAGCGTACACTGCTGGGAAATGACTTTATTTTATGATGTGTGATGAAAATAGTCACCTTGATCCGTTGAGACGATACTTGACTTGATACAGACCTCTCGACCATTTAGCCTCTTGACCACTTGACTACTTAGCCTCTTGACCACTTAGCCTCTTGTCCCACCACCTAACTACCTAGTGTCAAAACACTAACTTCTCTACTCTACAAAAGAATTAATTTCCCACAAAACAAAGATATAGTTACTGGAATCGTAAATTATTTTAAAGCTATCTTATGACTGTATATGTCTTGATATTTTTACCAAATATGTACTATGCGTTCTTCTAACTCTAGTGCATATATGTAGATTGTGTACAGCAAAGTAATAGGTAGTAAATAAAGTGAGATTAGCTATGTAGGGCTTTGAATTCGATTGAACTATAAAATAAACTTAAAATTCCTTTTAAATTTTGGTGGTAGAGCTTAATAAGCTTTTTTGAATAACTTAAATTGTTTATTATATTTTTGGGACAAAAATATTTTAACTAATACTAATAGAAACTATTTTTTGAATTGAATCTCGCTAAAGTGCACATTTGACGGCATAAATTATTTTTATTTAAGTCATCATCATAGTATCAAATTCAAGCCAAAAATGGAGAACAGAGAGTTTTCACACTGGAATCCTAAATCAGAGAGTAGAGGCACTGAATTAAAAAAAAATAATACAAAATATATACTTGTTTGGTTACTTTTATTACAAAGGAGCAGCCCTACCAAAGATTTATGCAGTTCTTGAGAGCTTGGCAATAAATCTGAAATTTTACGATAACTTCGCATTTACATCGTATTCTCACATTTAACGTGAAATTGCCTCTAAAACGTATTGTTCGCGATCTTGTTAGGCATCTAGTGTTTATGCCTTAGGTCATATGCTTATTAGATTTAGGGTTTTAATCGTAAGGCACAGTGGTTGGTCTGACAGCTTAAATTAAAATCTTAGACCGTAGTCTTAGTCTACTTGTCATAACAAGTATAGTCTAAGATTTTTATTAAAGACGGATTTCTGACTACTTAGCTACTTGGTTACGGGTTCGAGTTCCGGGTTTTAATGTGAAGAATTGTAGAGGTTGTTCATTTTACTATTCTAATGAACTTCTCTAATCTACTTAAATATGGCTAAAATAAATTAAAATTTATTTTTTTAATTTATTTATCCAATTATTTTCATTTATTTCCTGGTATAGCTAAATAAGATGCAGTGTTTAAATCCGCCTCTTAACACTCACTGTTTTAAATTTAAAAAAAATGCAGAAAATTACCTTAGGCTCTTTTTACTTGCTTTTACATATAAAGCATAAAAAGCCAAACAAATTAATCAAAGAAAAAAATAAAATTCCCAAATCCCGATTTGGTCCCAGAACCATGTAATGTAACATACATTAACTATGTCATAATTTCCTAAAAGCTTTTTCTTCACATACAAAAATACATCCCACTATATGTTTAGTTAAGTTCTAAGTGACATCGCTATTTATGGTCACGATAATTGTATTACGTACATATATAAGATGTATGTTGAAGGCACGTGTATACTTTTGGACTACTTGCCTGTAAAAAGTTTTCGAATTTTTCGTGTTTTATATTAAAAAATAAACAATATTTTTTTGTCATTCTATAGGTGGGGAAGAGACCATTTGATACGATTCCCATTAGATTATCATTAGTTAATTTTACAGCTAAGAATTATTAGAAGATCTTAATATATATATATATATATATATATATATATATATATATATATATATATATATATATATATATATATATATATATATATATATATATATATATATATATATATATATATATATATATATATATATATATATATATATATATATATATATATATATATATATATATATATATATATATATATATATATATATATATATATATATATATATATATATATATATATATATATATATATATATATAATTTATTTTTGTAGCTTCACGCTTTATCCCGCACAAGGCAGGGTAGGCAGAGCGAGCTGCAGGTACCATATGAACCTAGTGTTAAGACACTCCGTTGCTTAGTCCCTGCTTACTCCGTACCCGCTGCATGCAATAAATGATTTATTGCAATATAGATAATTAAACATTTGTTATGTAAATAAAGTTATTAAACTAAATACAATTTTGATATTATTCTCAGAAACATACTTTTGTGATTTTTTTGACTTTGTTTCACCTACGTAATAAATTTGCACTTTGCCACTGGTGTAAAAACGTAAGTATGCCTTTAAATGCAAAAGCTTGTGGGTTCGATTTCCTTCAACGGGAACCTAGTTAAGACATTACGTTTCCTGCTTTCCGCTTTTTTCCAAAGCACTCTGTGTCGAGTGGCGGAACCCAACGCCGCGCTTGCCTCTGGCAATGGCCAGAGTAAGCAAATGGAAATTGAATAATCCATCCTCTTGGTACGGGAATCGAACCCATAAACCGTCAAGTTTACAAACAAATGTTAAAAAAAATCTTAACAAAAAAATTTAAGCACTTGTATTTAGAATATAAATTACACCTTCACAAGGTCATAATTGCTCAATAATTTACAATTTCAAATTACAGAGTATACAACGTTATTGATTATACTTTAATTTTTAACTATTAAAGCGAAATTGTGATTTAGTGACTATATGTAGTGGATAGGAATATTTAAATGTACGAATTATATAAGCATATACTATGCTATATTATGTTAAAATATATAATATGTTAGTGTAATAAATAACATTTTATTTTATATAATTTATTATTTTTGAAAACTAGAAATATTAAAAACTTCTATTGGTTAGTAATTAAAGTAAAAAAATCGTGGTTCCCTGCTTTCTCACCTAGCCTAGTTAAGAGAGCGTAAAAAACGGATGTAATAAATTCCATCTTCCCCGAGTGGGAATCAAACCCATACACCCGTGCGGTTACAGGCTACGCCTCTGCACCCCGAAGTACCTTAAAAAAACATTTAGTACAATTTAAATATTTAAATTGAAATGGCGCTTATAAATGCGTTCTTGTATCTTCTTATTTCAAGGCGGTGTCAAAACAAAGGGTGTGCGAGATTTACGCGTGTCTAAATCGGGAAGCGTTTCTGTTACCCTGATCGATCGCATTCCAATACTGCACTTGACTTAAATGAATCATCTCCTTTTATATTTAATCCTGAAGTGCTTTAAATGGTCTGTATTTATTAACATTATTATATATTATTCTCAAGTTTAATCATTGATTTTGTATATAGATAGTTATAATGTATAATGTAATAAAAAATAAAAGCTTTTGTCTCAGTACGAAGCTTTAAAGCTTTGTATATATATATTTTTATATATATATATATATATATATATATATATATATATATATATATATATATATATATATATATATATATATATATATATATATATATATATATATATATATATATATATATATATATATATATATATATATATATATATATATATATATATATATATAATATATATATATATATATATATATATATATATATATATATATATATATATATATATATATATATATATATATATATATATATATATATATATATATATATATATATATATATATTATATATATATATATATATTATATATATATATATATATATATATATATATATATATATATATATATATATATATATATATATATTAGCTTCACGCTTTATCCCGCACAAGGCAGGGTAGGCAGAGGGAACTGCAGGGACCGTGGGAACCTAGTGTTAAGACACTCCGTTGCTCAGTCCCTGCTTTCTCCGTCCCCGCTTTCCGCCGTTTTCGAGGCATTGCGTGTTGAGTGGCGGAACTCAACGCCGCGCTTTGCCTAGTTTACCAGAGCGAAGAAAATGGAAATAGAAAAATCCATCTTCTCCGACTGGGGATCGAACCCAGTAACCGTCGCGTTACAGGCAGATGTTGCGCCTCTGCGTCACGACGGTCCACGATATATTTTTAATTCTCATATAATCCAAGCAAAATAAGCTTTTTTGTAAGTAAATTTTAAATAAATAATATTGAAAAGGTTATTTAATATGCAAACAATATAAAAAGGAGCTTTTGTGTAAAGGCGGTCTTTATTTTTTTTTTTTTTTTTTATTTTTTTATTTTTTTATTTTTTTAAGGAAAACTTACAGCTAATTTAACAATATAGTTCTTAAACTAAGTAACTAGAAGCTAATTACAAGTTTTCACAAATAGTAACTATGTTATATACAATTCACCCCTTTCGAATAGTTATATATTGATAGAGAGAATAAAATACAGACAAATAACAATATAGGTAGCAAATACAGACAAATAACAATATAGGTTTACTTAACATTAGTTATTGCATTCACTGTGCTTTAAAAGTATGTTTGTTAATTGACGGCGAACACTGTTCATATTGCCCATAAACAGGTCTACATTAGGTTCATGATAAATGAGTTTATGAGACGGGAAGCGCGAATAATTAAACCGATACGTCCTAAGTTTGTCTTAGAGGAAGAAACATGTAAAATAGTTTTGTGTCTTGGTATTCTAGTGGGAACTGCTATGTTTAGTTTAGCAAGTAATGCAGGACAATCAATTGATCCTCTAAAAAGATTTATTATAAAACAAATATCTGCAATATTTCTTCGAATGAATAAGGGAACGAGATGCAGGTCAGTACAATTTTTTATATAGGTTGATTTAGGAAGTCGAAATTTATTTGAGATGAATCGAATAAATTTATGTTGAATAGACTCCAACTTATCACGATATGTTTGATAACAAGGATTCCATATTTGAGACGCGTATTCTAAGTGACTGCGGACCAAAGAACAATAGAGAATTTTTAAGGTTTTCATTTTCTTAAATGGTTTACTAGCTCGTATAATAAATCCTAATGCTTTATAAGCTTTGCTTGTAATGTAGTCTATATGCTGATCAAAAATAAGCTTAGTATCAAATACAATGCCCAGATCTTTTACTGAGTTTAATCTAGTTAAATCTGATTTTTCAAACAATAATCGAAATGAAAAGGTTCTCTTTTTCTGCTAAATGAAACTACATTACATTTACTAACGTTGAGATCCAATCTATTCACTGAACAATAATTATTAAAACTATCAAGATCTTTTTGAAGTTTATTGGCATCAGTAATATTGTTAACACAACGAAAAACCTTAAGATCGTCAGCAAAAAGTAAAAATTTTGAATCATCGAAGCAATCATCTATATCGTTAATGAAAATAATGAATAGAAATGGACCTAATAATGACCCTTGCGGCACACCTGAAGGTACAGTCGACCAGTTAGACTTAAAGCCATTGAGTACAACTGTTTGTAATCTATTACTTATGTACGATGAGAACCATCGAAATAGGTCACCTCTTATACCCATATTGGCTAGTTTAAGCAAGAGCAAATTATAGTCGATTTTGTCAAACGCTTTGCTAAAATCTGTATATATAACATCAATTTGATTGTGATTATCAACATTCCCAGTCAGAAAGTCTGAAAATAATGCCAAATTAGAAACAGTTGATCTGCCTTTTACAAATCCGTGTTGATGGTGGTTAAATTGGGACTTGATTGCACTGTAACATTGATCGTATACGATTCGCTCAAAAACTTTTGCTACCAGACATAACTTAGAGATCGGTCGGTAATTTTCGACTTTCTGTTTCGAGCCTTTTTATGAATAGGAGAAATAAAAGCAGACTTCCATATTAATGGCATGTGGCCTTCGTTAATAGATCTCTTAAAAAGTATTGACAATGGCTGTGCTAATTGTCTAGAGCAATTAATAAGAAATTGTGCAGGTATTTCATCAGGACCAGCCGATTTATTAGGTTTAATGGCTTTGAGCGCTTTTTCAACTATTGTAGGAATAATTTCTATTGTTGAGATATCGCCTTTCGAATAGTCAGTTAATGTTGTAATAGTATGCAAATTTGTTGATACAGATGAGGCAGTCGTTTTTTGGTAAGTTGAGAAAAAATAAGACGAGAAGAGTTCACAAATGCCTTCACCGGTATTTGACGAAATGTTGTTGTACATCATTGTACTTGGGTAATAACCATGTGAGTTCTTGGAATAACTATTGTTCATAAAAGACCAAAATTGTTGTGAGCTACGACTAATCGACTCCTCCGTATTATTAATGTAAGAAGAATAACAACTGTCTTCTTTTAATTTAACTCGCATTCTAAGTAAGTCATAAGTTAACTTATCATTTAGATTATTGTATACCTTGAATTTTGATAAGTATTTATATTTTTCTTTTATTAATTTGATTAATTTAGCATCGTACCATGGAGGATATTTGTTAGTTTTACTTTTAGAGATAGGAATATATTTATCACGAAGTTCATAAAAAATTTTATAAAATGCTCTCACAGCAGAATCAACATCACCTACGTGTAAAAGAAATTCCCAGTCATACTGTGATAAAGCTTCATTTATTAATTCATAATTACCCTTTTGATACGCGTACATAGTTCTTGGTGACATAGAAAGTAATTCCAAAGATGTAAAAGGGTATCTAATGCAGAGAGCCTTGTGCTGTGGATCTTCGGGTACAAGAGGATCGTCACAATGAGAAACTTCAGCAATTTTATTCGACAATACTAGATCTAGAATGCGGTTGAAATTATTCTTAATATTATTATACTGATTTAGGTTACAAATATTTAATATATCAATAAAGTTACTAATATGATTTTCTGATAAATTAAGCGGTTGAAGACCCTCATCAGATTCAACCCAATTAATTGAACTCATGTTAAAGTCTCCTAGAATTAAAAAGTTATCAGCGCTATGATTATTAATTATTTTTTCAAGGTTATTCAGAAAATTTTGAAGTTGTTGAATAAATGAATTTCCACTATGTTCGGAACAGAGATATATAGTGCAAATGTGTAACTGTGAGGAAGAGAAAGCATTATCTTTCCTAGGTACTACCGTCATCCACATGTCCTCAGCAGAAGACTGCCATTCTGTCCTGAAATTAACTTGTAAGTCCCTCTTTATGGCCATTACCACTCCACCACCTCTGGTTTGATTTGTGATGTTATAATTACGGTCACGGCGCCAAACAGTATATCTACTGTCAAATAATTCAACGTCCATAATACTCTCCACCAACCAAGATTCTGTCAATGTCATTAAATCATAATTATTTAATAGGACATTTCTAAGGAAAATATTACTCTTCGTCCGCAGACCACGAACATTCTGATGATAAATACTGAGATTAGTCACGGCGACAAAAAACAACAGCGACTAAGTAGAAACTAAATAAAAATAATATATAAACATAATAACCATTTTTACGGCAATATAAACAGTGTCGCTTAACACAAATACAGTAAGTTTTTATATTGTTTACTGTATATTCAAGATCAAACGTGATAATCATACGTCTCAACTTAACAATAAGCACTACAAAATAAAATAAAATAGCTTTTCCTCCTGAGAAGTATCTATAAAAGTAATAAGCAGATCGTTTTAAAAAGGGTTTAAAGCACTTAGTTGTATCATAGTTATGTACTAGTATATTACATACTAGTACGTACGTTGTTTTAAATACATATCTTTTTTTATAGTAAAATGCGAAATTAAGTAACCAATGTAGGTAGTTGAAAACAAATAACAGCGTTCAAACACAGTAATATGCATAAGAAATATTTCAACATGTTTAGTTATAAATGAATAGTATATAAAAAATACCTGGCTGAGCGTTGAACAAAAGACATAGATAAGGATGTCTGCGTTTCCCAAACTTTTATATTTAATATTATTTATTTTATTTTTTAACATTGTAAATATTTAACTGCAGCTATATTACAATAACATAATTTAAGGAAGTATAATCATTTTATTTTAAGTAAATCTTTATCGTTTTTAATGTTTACTACAGGTGACATTTCGTTTCTTCGTATAAATATTTTTGAGTGTTTTACCCAGACAAAAAGATAGTTCTTTTCCTTTGCTAAAGATTTTGTTTTTGTCAGTAGCTGTTTATTTTTGACTGTTAGATGATCATTAATATAGATTCTGTTTTTTCCTGGAATATCAATATCTGAGGAGTAAAGAGATTTCGTGGCCTTTCCGGCAGCGACAAAGTCTTCTTTCACATATCTGTTGATAAAAGACACTACAATGGGTTTGATTTTATTATCCGAGGGGGTCCGAGGGGAAAAAGTATTTGCCATTTACTTTGGAAATTAAGCTTTTAATAAATGTTTTTCTAGAGCTTTTTAGTATGAAATATAGAAAATTAATATAGGACCGTCATAGCGCAGAGGCGTAGTGTTTATTTGTAAACGTTACAGTTTGTAGATTCGATTTCCATGAAGGTAAAATGGATTTTTCATTACTATTTTCTTCGCGTTGGCAACTAAACAAAGTACGGCATACAGTTCCGTTCACGCAATGCCTCGAAAAAGGCTGAAAGCGGGGAACATAGTGAATTAACACTAGATTATGGTTGCTGCGTTTCTCAATACCTACTCTGCTTTAAGAAGGATAGATCATGAAGCTAAAAAAAGAAAACATTAATATAAATGAACAAAATATTTTTAAAATATTATATAAATTCGAGGTAATCATGGCGCAGTCACTCTGTATGACTGAAAGCAGTTGTGGATTCAATTCCCACGTCGAGAATCTTTAATTATAAACTCCGCAGAAACGCAATGACTAATACCACTCGATAGGGTACTTAAGTTATTCTTTTCTAAGATAATTGCGTTATTAGGTTTCTTACTTTAGGCTAGGTTCAGGTCTTAAATTGGATGAATTCACGAGACGGTTTAACAGTCAGATGGTCTAGTGAATTCAGTAATATTTCAATGTAATTAGTGCTTTATATGTGATTAGCTTCATACTGCATCTAGCATTTTTTATGGCATACAGAGAGAATAGTGTTAAGACACTACGTTCCCAAATTTCCGTCTAATTTTCAAGCCGATGCGTGCCGAGTGGTGGAGTCCTTTGTCTTTGTACTATTATTTTTTTTTTGCTTTTTGTTTTTTTTTTTTTTAGCTTCACGCTTTATCCCGCACATGGCAAAGTAGGCAGAAGGAACTGCAGGGACCGTGGGAACCTAGTGTTAAAACACTCCGTTGTTTAGGCCCTGCTTTCTCCGTCCCCGCTTTCCGCCTTTCTCGAGGTATTGCGTGTTGAGTGGCGGAACTCAACGCCGCACTTTGCCTAGTTTGCCAGAGCGAAGAAAATGGAATTAGAAAAATCCATCTTCCCCGACTGGGGATCGAACCCAGAAACCGTCGCTTTACAGGCAGACGTTGCGCCTCTGTGCCACGACTTTGTACTATAACAAAGAAAATTTAATACATTTAGTAACTATGTCACAATAAGTATAAAATGTTTCATAGATAAAAAATATATATTAAAAATAATAAAAGATTTTCGTAAAACAAACTAAAGCAGTTAGACGATTGAAAAAATGCGCCTAAAAAGATAAGAATGTAACCATTTCGTTTGGTTTACAGAAATAGCAAGTCTGGTTGGATTATTTTTATCCTCGTACAAATTCAGAGTGTATGTGAGAGTTTCGTACATCACCTTGCCGTTAGAACTTCCAAGGAAATAAATACTTTAAATAAAAATATTGTTATAACACGTAAGTGTTATTAAAAAGCAAAGAATATGTCAAAATTCTCCACCCTCCGCAATCCGCTCTCCACTTTTTCCCTAATTAAAACTTTTGATAGCTTATGTTAGCTGAGGAACTAAACACCGTAAAATATTTTACCAGATTAAACTTATAATAATTTAATTTTAACCTGTAAAGAAGGCGATTTTTGGGTTCGATCTTCACTTGGGGAAGATGGATTTTTCAATTTCCATTTTCTTCGATTTGTAAACTAGGCAAGGCGCGGCGTTGAGTTCCGCCACTCAACAGGGACTAAGTAACAGAGTGTCTTAACACTAGATTTCTATGGCTTCTGCAGTTCCCTCTGCCTACCTTGCCATATGCGGGATAAAGCGTGAAAATATAAAAAAAAAATTAATAATATGTACGTTTACTTTCCAAATATTCAACGGTTCTTTCCAATTGTCTCTTCTATGGGCAGTGTAAATATACAGGCGCCATCTTTACGATACGCGTTAAAATAAAGTAAACAGTCTATATTTGTTTTCAGACACCGAGCGAATGACGGAATCGTTTGTGTATCGATTTTATAGTTTCTTTTTATCTATAACAATTTATTTTATTATACGAGAAAGGTATAGAAAATCTTGTTTTATTGAAACATTGTAGATAATGGTTATTTTAGTTACCCATAGAAATCTATGGGAATAGAGTGTTTTAACATTAAGATTATTGCGGAATACGGCTTATTAAGCCTCTAGCCTGTAATAAGATTTTAATATGATCGAGATGACTTAGGGTTCGATATCTACTCGATGGAACGCATACGGAATAACTAGACGGAGATTATATATATATATATATATATATATATATATATATATATATATATATATCTATATATATATATATATATATATATATATATATATATATATATATATATATATATATATATATATATATATATATATATATATATATATATATATATATATATATATATATATATATATATATATATATATATAAGATTATTGTTTCTTAGTATCTAAATCTTAATATATATTTTATAAAGACATACATACTACATATAATCCTTATACATATATATCAATAATATTTTTTTTTTCTTTCTAGGTGCCTTAATAGGTGGTATTTTAGGCGGCATGGCAATGAGATTTGGACGTCGCACAGTGCTACTGGTAACCGCCCTGCCCTACACAGTGGCGTGGCTGGCTACTGCGTTGTCAAACAGTGTGAATATGATATCGATCACTTCGTTCTGCGGCGGCATGCTCGTGTGCTGTATTACCATGATTACTCAGGTAAATATTTTTGTTATATATATATATAAATATATATATATATATATATATATATATATATATATATATATATATATATATATATATATATATATATATATATATATATATATATATATATATATATATATATATATATATATTATATATATATATATATATATATATATATATATATATATATATATATATATATATATATATATATATATATATATATATATATATATATATATATATATATATATATATATATATATATATATATATATATATATATATATATATATATATATATATATATATATATATATATATATATATATATACATACATATATATATATATATATATATATATATATATATATATATATATATATATATATATATATATATATATATATATATATATATATATATATATATATATTTATATACATATACATATTAGTCTCTTGCGTTACGCGTATATTATTAAATAAAGGTTTAAGCAAATTATATATAAAAAACTGCTTAGACCAATTGTTTTTGATTTTTTCTTTATTTAATTTAAGGTACAATGTGTGCAGAGAGAGAGTAGAGTACAGGCCGCAGTGCGTAATGACTCGACTCTACGTTTTCTCTGTCATAGTAATATAAAAAAGCTATTAAAATCAAGCTTTTTTTAACTTTACTTAAGCTTTACTGAACACTGAGTAAAATCTGAGTTTCCTATCCATTGTTGCCTTTAAAAGGTAAACTTCATATATTGTTGTGAATGTTTTATCTCTCTGTCCCACATTAGTGTGTGAAACGGGACAAAAAGTTTTCACGATACAATTTAAGCTTAATTGTTGTAACGGAGTTAAAGTTAAAGCAAACGGTATTTATTACCTGCAATATTGTTATTATTTATATATTTTCTAGTACCTCTCTCATTCGCTCACGTTTTGTATATATATTAAGACAATTAGTATATCTGTTTTTTTTTTTTTTTTAGCTTCACGCTTTATCCCGCACAAGGCAGGGTAGGCAGAGGGAACTGCAGGGACCGTGGGAACCTAGTGTTAAGACAGTCCCTGCTTTCCGCCGTTTTCGAGGCATTGCGTGTTGAGAGGCGGAACTCAACGCCGCACTTTGCCTAATTTACCAGAGCGAAGAAAATGGAAATAGAAAAATCCATCTTCCCCGACTGGGGATCGAACCCAGTAACCGTCGCGTTACAGGCAGACGTTGCGCCTCTGCGCCACGACGGTCCTCAGCACAGTATATCTTTTCTTTTTCAAATTTCATTTTGTAATATAGTGGTTTTTATTAGTGGCTTCGTTCGTGCTGTCAAATTATATTGAAGTAACAATTGTGTCTTACATAGCATAGCATACTTTAAACCTTAGCCTAAAGCGGACAGTTGTTGGTTCGATTCCTACTCGAAGGGAATAGATTTTTTCTCAATATGTAACACATATTGAGAAGACTTAGGTTCTACCACTTCAAATATATATATATATATATATATATATATATATATATATATATATATATATA
The DNA here is from genome assembly GCA_037178615.1 of Dione vanillae. Classification (NCBI taxonomy): domain Eukaryota; kingdom Metazoa; phylum Arthropoda; class Insecta; order Lepidoptera; family Nymphalidae; genus Dione; species Dione vanillae. The sequence goes on along the minus strand of JAZFAU010000242.1, from coordinate 315,679 downwards.
TATATATATATATATATATATATATATATATATATATATATATATATATATATATATATATATATATATATATATATATATATATATATATATATATATATATACATACATACATACATACATACATACATACATACATATTAAGAACCTACTCTGCTTAATAATACAGGTATATAAAATATATAAATAGTTATAAAGCTAAAACACCTGTGCCCTAAATATGTCAATCTTATAACAAAACAGCTAAACATACAATCATAATATGTTCAATATTATATAATAATAAAAGTTTCATTTATATTTGTATATATTTTATGTATATGTCATATATATGTATATATGTATTTAAAATATAAATAAATTAGCTCTATCCTATATATAGTAGTTAAGTGAAGGTAATTTAGTGTTTAAACACTCTTTTTCACCGTCTGACAAGGGTGTTGAGTAGTGGAAGTCAACGCTGCGTTATGTGCGAATAGCAGAACCTAGTTTTGCTCACAATTAATAGACTATAAGACTTCAAAAAACGTTTGTCTTTTTAAAAATTTACACTTGAAATAATATTTCAGAAGGTATCTTAATAAAATCATAGTAATCTTTATTCTATTAGAACATTACGAGATATTTTGAATCGTGGTAAATAAACATACATATATACAAACACACACACATATATATATATATATATATATATATATATATATATATATATATATATATATATATATATACATATATATATATATATATATATATATATATATATATATATATATATATATATATATATATATATATATATATATATATATATATATATATATATATATATATATATATATATATATATATATATATATATATATATATATATATATATATATATATATATATATATATATATATATATATAATGCAGTTAGGAGTGCTTGTCTATGTTATTGATTTTAACTATAACAAAGATTTCTCACGATATAAGAAGAGACTATGATATATCAAGATTTTAACTTCGCTACTATGTATGACATATCCGTTGATTTCTCTGAATCCTATAGAAAAACCATGTGAAAATTAAATTTCCCATATCTACGAGTGATCTGTAATAAATAATGGAGCAGCGTCTGTCTACAAACAGTATATGATACGGTATCATATGAATTAAATTAGTGTAAACTCCGCTACTCAATACGCAATGCTTCGAAAGCGAGGAGCGGAGTGTCTTAACACTAGGTTCCCACGGTGCCTGCGGTTGCCTCTGCCTGCCTCTTTATTCGTTCTGCCTCTGACTCTTCTTTGTGCGGGATAAAGCGTGAAGCTAAAAAAAAAGAAATTGTAAACAAATGTCAAAATAGTATATAAATTAGAGGTTATCGTGACTCAGTCTCTTTGTATGATTGTAAGCTATTGTGGGTTCAATTCCCACTTCGGGAATTGCGTAGTTACAAACTCTTTGTAAGCGCCATGATCAATACAACACGATAGAGAATTTAAGTTAATTTTTTTTATCCTGCTATATGCAGGAAAAAACGTGAAGCTATTTATTATAAACAACACGTCATATTTTATGAGACATTCCGTTCTATTACGCGAATTTTTTAAAGTATTCTTCTATGGCGGACCTAAACGCCGCGCACTGGCTCCTTAATAAAAGAAAAGACTTAAATCATCATTTTTTAAGTAGAATCGAACCTAGGACAACCGTGACTATAAACACGCTGTGCCAGGACGGTGTCAACTGCTAGAAGTAAATACATTTTAATTTTCCTTTCACATAATGATAAATGTTATTAAAACTAAGCCCGTGTAATTTCAAACACGAACGTTTATTAAATATTTCAAACGAAATTGTAATGTTTACATTTCTTTGTAGAAATTATTAATTGTGTTTAAAGCTTTTTGCTTGATTTATTGTTCGACAAATTGAATGTTTACGTGACCTCGAAAAAATTGAAAATGTTTAATAAAGAATTCGGTTACTAATTTTATTTTTTTCGATAATTTTAAATATATGACATATAGTTAAATGTAGTATCTATATATATATATATATATATATATATATATATATATATATATATATATATATATATATATATATATATATATATATATATATATATATATATATATATATATATATATATATATATATATATATATATATATATATATATATATATATATATATATATATATTCGTACATAGTCTTCTCAATATGTGTTACATATTGAGAAAAAATCTATTCCCTTCGAACAGGAATCGAACCAAAAACTGTCCGCTTTACAGTCAGTCGGTGTCATTTAGATAATTTGCAGTCTGCAGATAAAAATTGTAGAATCATAAAATTTTAACTTACTTTGTGGCCAGAATTATCTAAGGTTTAAAGTATGCTATATATATGACACAATTGTTACTTCAATATAATTTGACAGCACGAACGAAGCCACTGATAAAAACCACTATATATATTTTTTAGCTTCACGCTTTATCCCGCACATGGCAGGGTAGGCAGAGGGAACTGCAGGAACCTAGTGTTAAGACACTCCGTTACTTAGTCCCTGCTTACTCCGTCCCCACTTTCCGCCGTTTTCGAGGCATTGCGTGTTGAGTGGCGGAACTCATATATATATATATATATATATATATATATATATATATATATATATATATATATATATATATATATATATATATATATATATATATATATATATATATATATATGTATATATATATATATATATATATATATATATATATATATATATATATATATATATATATATATATATATATATATATATATATATATATATATATATATATATATATATATATATATATATATATATATATATATATATATATATATATATATATATATATATATATATATATATATATATATATATATATATATATATATATATATATATATATATTATACAAAAAATAATCATGGTGGTTTCATAAAATAATATATTTGGGTTTCAATTCTAAGTAAGAAAGTCCCAAATTTTTTTTCTAATTCTGAGAGAAAATCTTAATACGGATTAGAGAATACATCTACTTACCTAATTTTCAATAGCATAATTTTTAAAGTTTAAAAAAATACTGTAACATACGCACGGACGGACAGATGTGACGTATCTATAAGGGTATCACTATCTGCCAATTGGTGTACGTAACACTAAAAATCATAGAAAAATCACATAAATATTTCGTTTTCCACCAAAATTCGAATCTTTAATAATCACAACTCATTGGTACTTAGTATTGCATTGCGTTCAGTACATGCTTATATAACTTAGTTTTTTTTTAGCTTCATGCTTTGTCCCGCATATTCTTGGGTAGGCAGAGGGAACTGCAGGAACCATATGAACCTAGTGTTAAGACACTACGTTGCTTAATCCCTGTTTTCTTCGTTCCCGCTTTCCGCCTTTTTCGAGGCATTGCGTGTTAAATGGCGGAACTCAACTCCGCGCTTTGCCTAGTTTCCAGAGTGAAGAAAATGGAAATACAATCTATCTTCCCTGAGTGGGAATCGAACGTTCAAACTGTCGCGTTTACAGACAGACGCTTACGCCTCTACGCCACGACGGTCACTTGTTACATTTAAATCTTCTATTCTATTCACATATGAATAGCTCAGTTTGAAGCACTTGTTTTGACAAGTAGTGTCAGTACACTTTCACTCATGCATATTCTATTTTCAAGCACTATGTCAGTGTGTACTAAGAATATGTTATTGTATAACTACTATACTAGATATTGAATAGAAACAGAAACAAACACGAAAATTTCACAGCTTAGAACAAAGTATTTGTTTAAGAAATTTTCTTAGATTTAAATATATAGTTTTCATTTGTATTTATGTTAGTTACTAATAACTATAGCAACCAATTTTCCCTAAAAAAAATTGAATTATTTTCAGTTTTATATTATTACAATTCATTCTTCTTCTAACAAGACGATATAGCTTCTCCACCTATAGTTCAATTGGAAAAATCTCATCCGCAAGTAGTTGATTCAAATCCTTATCATATCTCAAATACTATAGAAATTTACAGGCATTCCACTGAGTTACTTTTAATATACGACTCGACCCAACTGTTTAGTTAGTTAGCTTCAATCTAAGCGCTAACAAATGCATTGTAAAAATATAAATTGGATGCATAAAGATATAAAATTTTTAGTACTACTGACACTATTAATCTTAGTTAGTTAGATAACCAAAGCAGTAAATTTTCAAAGCTTCATCTTAGAGGGAGTCAGAGAATGTAGTGTTAAATTACTCCGTTCTCCATTTTCCTTTATTTTTTCTGGTGTTAAAGAATAAATATAAGTAAGGTATATTAATGTAATATATGCAAATATTATGAAGTAGTAGTTTCTGTGGTGCATACTAACTTCTAGAGATTCTGTTTACAATTGTACTTTTTTATTTTTGATAGTCCATTTATTGAAAAATGATTATGGGCTATAGCGTTTAGGTTATAGATTATAGACTATGGGCTCTAGCGTTTGTGCTACAAGGTAAATAGATAGACAATTGGGCTATGAGCGTTTGGGCTACAGAATATATAAATAGACTATAAGCTATGAACGTTTGGGCTATAGGGTTTTTGCTAGAGATAGACTATAGGTTATTAGGATTATGAGCTATATGATATACCTTATTGTACCTACGATAATATTCTCCGAAGATGTGAAGCATTTTTATATTCCGGGCAAAGCCATAAGTAAAAACTTGTTAAATAATATATTTACTTTCAACGAGCTCATCTAGCGTCATAATTATGTTCAATATTTATATTATGTTAGCTGATTTATTATCATAATATAGTATTATGCATTTGAACAATACAACGTTGGTCGCTGAGACAATACATAGAGGTTTTTATGGGAGCATTACAATTGTTATGGCATATACGCTCTCGGTTCTCTTTCATTCGACAAATTGGATCTAATGGACGGGTTGATAGGATAGGTATCGCCATAAGTCACAGATTCGAATTGGCTGAGAGTAAATATTATGTTTTTGAAAAATATTACTTCTCGTTTTCTATTTTGTTTTTCTTCTGGCTTCACGCTGTGCAATAGTACATAGCAGGGTAGGCATTGGGATCTGTAGGAAACGTGGGAATCTAGCATATGTCTTGATTTTTTTTCTTGTACTATAAAACGTATAAATCTTAAATTAATTTATATTATTACAAAATATTAAAATTATTAATATATATTTTTTCTTTGTTATAGGTTTATGTCACTGAAATAGCAGTGCCAGAAATACGAGGATGCCTAAGTTCAGTTCTGAAGATTTTAAGCCAAATTGGCATACTTATATCATTTTCTTTAGGAGCATATCTAAATTGGGACCAATTGGCTTTGGTTGTAGCTGCTGCACCAGTTCTTCTTTTCTTGGCGCTCCTTTTCATCCCAGAAACGCCGTCTTCACTACTTCTCCGAGGAAAAGAGGAAGAAGCGGCAGAGTCTCTGCAATGGCTGAGAGGTCCAGACGCTGATATCCGGCAAGAACTAGCTACGATCAGAACAAATATCTTAGCCAGCAAGCAATATCATAGTGGACAAGCTGGAAAATTCAAAGCATTGCTATCTAAACGTTTGACGAGACCAGTCTTAATAACTTGTGGGTTGATGTTCTTCCAAAGATTCACTGGGGCCCATGTGTTCAATTTCTATGCAGTGCCAATGTTTAAGAAGACCCTCCGAATGATGAACCCGCATGGAGGAGCGATAGCGACTAGTGTGGTACAGCTCTTAGCGTCTTGCCTATCTGGTATGTTGATAGATAATGTGGGTAGGCTGCCTTTGCTTTTGACTAGTGGTGTCATGATGTCAATTGCTTTAGCCGGGTTCGGTTCATATGCGTATTATGACAATATTTTCAGAAATTCAACTGATATGTCATATTTGATGCCATCTAATCACATGAATCAAGTTGGCTCATATGATTGGATACCTCTGTTGTGTGTTCTAACTTTTACTATAGCTTTTTCTCTTGGCATCAGTCCTATATCTTCCTTGTTGATTGGTGAACTGTTTCCTCTAGAGTATAGAAGTACTGGCAGCGCTTTAGCAACCAGCTTCAGTCATCTCTGCGGGTTTGTTAATGTAAAAACAGCTGCTGATTTTCAAGATCATATTGGTTTATATGGTTTATTTTGGCTTTATGCGTGTATATCACTTCTGTGCCTCTTATTCGTTGTTCTTTTTGTCCCAGAAACAAAAGGACGAGAAATCGATGAGATGGACCCTAAGTATGTAGAATCGTTGTGTATTAATCGATAGTATTTAAATTAAGTGCCGAATTTACAAATAGACTGAATTTCCTTAATAGTAAGGTGTCATAGGACACAGATACGTACTTTGTTCGAGAACCCTGTGTTCGGAGCAGCCTATATCCAGTATTATAGTTTATATTTTAATGTTTGCCGACAGTGCCTTTACATTTATGTACGTAGGTGTGAGTAGTTCCTTATTACCACGTTATTAGAATCTATTATAGAAATATACACAAACAAAAAGAAATTCTTAAAAAAAATATAAAATAATATTAATATATGTAAATAATATTTTTATATAAAATATATAAAAAAAGATCAATAAATTGCAATTTAATAAGCCAAATATAAAATGAGATTTATGTATACAATGTACAAATCAAGCTATTTATGATCTGTATTAGAGAGAGCCCTTGAAGTCACAAAATTATATAATATACGTAATATGCTGTAAATATATATAGAATAAACATATAGATAATTTTTTGTGTTTAAAATCATCTATATTTCTTTCTAACGCTTATATTAATTGTTAAATGAGAATATGTTAATACAAAAATAATATGTGATCGGTATTTTGTTGACAGTATTTGTTTGAATGAAGTATATTTGTTAAGTGTTTTAATGTAATGTAGATTATTTTGTACTAAAATTCACTAAATTAATTGTATAAGAGAACACAACAGTGTTTATATGTTTATAAGATCAATGTATAGAATATTTTTTTATATAATATGTAGTTGTCTCTATGAAAAATATAAAATATATGTACTAAAATTAACATGTTCTAAAATTGTATCTGAGAAAGAATAGTGGTGCTAAAATGGTGCCTTGTGCGACGCATAAAATTATTTTATATATAAATGTTATTTTGATGTTGTATATAATTAGTGATAAGTGTAAATATTGTAAGTATTTATGTATTATTATACAAACTTTTGCCATAAATGTCAACGGGCGATAGAAAAACCTGTTAAGTTATTACGACGTGTACTTAATATGTGGTGATTTTAAATGTTTCAATAAAAAATCTAGTTCAATGTAATTTTTTTATTTTGATTCTAACTATAAATATTAAATAGATTACCTTATTTTGTAGTGTTATATCTTGCTTTACTAACATATGTTAAAGACTCTAAATTTTGCATTCTTGTAACATTAAACAAAATGAAAATAATTTGTCTAAAAGACCAAAAATTATATTTTTTTATTTAATAGAATAGAGAGGGGAGAGTTTAGACTAAACCCAGTGTTAATACATTTTGTTACCCAATTTTTCCCTTTTCGAGATATTTAAGGGTCTAATTTCTCCAATTGGAACTCAATGCTGCGCTTTACTTGGAGATAGAGTGTAAAAATATAAATTATTTTATCTCCCAGTGGAAAGCAAAGCCACAGCTATTTCGTTTACAGTAAAAATGAGTACCATTGCTTTTAAAAATAGACCTCGTATATTATATAATAATTATAAATATAAGAAAAATAATAAATGTATTATAAAGAAGAGAGATTTATTATGATCTAGAGAGATATTGCTATAATTGACTGTTATAGTAATTTTTAGTATTAAAAAATATACGCTTCATCCCACTCATAACAGAAGTCTTGAAAACCTAGTGTTAAGACACTCCGTTCCCCGCTTTCCACATTTTCAAGGCATTATGTGTAGTGCCTACTTGCCATAGCAAAGTAAAGGGAAATAAAAAATCCATCTTCTCCGAGTGGGAATTGAACCTACAAACTGAAGAGTTTACATGCAGACACGCATAGCACTGCACCACGATGGTTTTAAAAAGTATAGTAGCAAGATATCATTTAAATATCAAATCCAACCGGAAGTATGAATGCCATGCCTTTATGAAGCAGCGAACTGTCCACAAACTTCATGCGTAATGCACACATACTATAGATTTACACTAAATAACTTTAGAATCTTTTTATAGTATTTTAATAGAAAATTATTCAACATTAGAGGCGTTAAATCGTTAATATTCAAACACATTAAAATACGTTCCATATTATTTATGTGAGTTGTAATAATGATTACTTAAGATATATTATGAGGCGCCTGTTAATTTTAAATAGCTATTAAGTATTACTTTTTTTTGCTATTTATTTTGTGCAGGTTTATTTTTAATAAAACTGTATCATGAGCTAAAACATAAAACCTATCATACAGAAGCATAGTAGTGTTGTATTTTTGACACTATGACTGTAAGTTGTTTAATCCTTTTCTATCTAGGAAAATTTTGTAATTTTACGTTGTTACTATATATGCATATAAAGGTAACGAAGGCAGATTACCAAGGTACTATAGTGATCCTAGCATTTCCACTATCAAAAATTGAGTGGTGGAATTTTTCTTATCACGTGAATGAGAAAATTAAAATTAATTTTATCTCCCCAAAGTTGATTTCGAACCCTAACTGCGCGACAGGCTGTCTACGGTCAGACGCTGTGCCACTATGCCACGTTTGCCTGATATAAGTAAATATGTACTACATACAATATTCAAAATCCATCACAGTCAATTATAAACGTGAATACCTCCAATATCACATAAAACGATAAAGTAATTAGCAAAATTGCGCTAATTGTAACATGATTCAATTGAATCCATTAAAACCGGCAATAAATCAATTAAACTGTTGCTTTCAAACGAAGTCTGGCACTTGATTTAAAATCAGTTCTTGAAATTTATGTATTTCAAGAAATAATTATGAATCGCTATACAAAGCTGTAAGGATTACAGATTTGTGAATCGTGATTGTGAATAAGCTAAAATAGCTATAAAAATACAAAGAAAAAGCGCAGAAAAGCGCGCATAGGAGTAGCGTCTATCTATAAACGCGACGGTTTGAGGGTTCGATTCCCACTAGGGGAAGATGGACTTTTCTATTTCCATTTTATTCTTATTATTATAGTAGATTTTCGCCACTCAACACGCAATGCCTCGAAAAAGGCTGAAAGCAGAGATGGACAAAGCAGGGATTAAGTAAGACTTACGGTGTGTCTTAACACTAGGTTCCTATGGTTCCTGCACTTCCCTCTGCCTACCCTGCCATGTGCGGGATAAAGCGAGAAGACATAAAAAATCTTTAGAAAGAAAATAAACTATGTAGATATATGAGAGCGCTATTTTCTTTTGTTAGTGAGTTACGTGATACCCTCGGGAATCCATTAGTGCGCTGTACACGAAAAACGATCCTGGAATGTTTATGTATATATATAAATTTTTATCGAGTTTCAGTCTGTTAAAGCTTAATGAAAATTCTATTTAAAAATTAGATTTAGAGGACCGTCGTGGCGCAGAGGCGCAACATCAGCCTGTAACGCGACGGTTTCTGGGTTCGATCCACAGTCGGAGAAGATGGATTTTTCTATTTCCATTTTCTTCGCTCTGGCAAACTAGGCAAAGCGCGGCGTTGAGTTCCGCCACTCAATACGCAATGCCTCGAAAAAAGGCGGAAAGCGGGGACGGAGAAAGCAGGGACTAAGCAACAGAGTGTCTTAACACTAGGTTCCCATGGTCCCTGCAGTTCCCTCTGCCTACCCTGCCATGTGCGGGATAAAGCGTGAAGCTAAAGAAGAAAGTAAGAGAGAATTAGATTTTTTTTAATCTTTTACTTAATAATCCACATTTATATGTTTACTTGAAATGTCAAAATGATTAAGTGTTTCAAGTAACGTGCAATATTGACATAGTTTGTTAGTTGCCATTTAAATGCATTTAGGCTACAAATTCTTAAAAATTAAATAATTTAATTAATTTAATTTTACATATGTTTATTATTTATGAAATATAAAACATATATTATTTTTTGTATATAATTTATTTCCCTCTCTCCAGTCTACTTATATATACAATAGTCTTATTTGTATCATGTGCAATAAAAAATTAGTATCGCTACTGCAGTTATAGATGTAGGATTTAAATTTTATATTATTTAATGTTTAAAATTTTGTTCATATAAAAGGAACGTAAGTCTTTAAGAGCGTGTGATTGGTTGTTGCAAAATATATATGGCGGCAAAACGGTAATGGCGGATTCGGATATAAGAGGTGTAAGCGTTGAGTAAGGTGTAGGTGAAAGTAAGAAATAAAAACAGTATATTATTCCCAGAGCCTCAGATCCCACATAGATGTAAAAAACAATTGGTAATAAATAATAATAATTTTTATTATTAACGTACATACATACCTACACTTAACTTTTGAGTTGAGTTTGTTGTGGGCTCTTCTCACCAGGCCGCGCTTGGAACCCTCGTAACTTTAGTTTTAAGTCGTGGAGTGTGTAGGTTTCAGAGGGGCTCAATATGATATTATTTGTCGAATTGGGCTCCTCTGACGCTTCTCCGTTCGCTCTATCTGACGTATACATTTGATCATCTTATTGATTCTAAGTAAAAAGTTGTAAATAAATAAATCATACTTTCGACTACGATATCTTGGATTGATGAAATCTTTGTAGGAAATTCGCCTTTACACTAAAATTAGGAATGAGTTAGCATAATTTGGCCAATATGTCATACAAGGACAGTCCAGCTAGCCTTAAGGCTAGTCCATTTCTACATTACCTAGATCTCTGTAAAATTTTGATATAATAAATAATGTTATATATAGAAAATATATTATAAAAAACATGTTATAGTTATGTGACTGTACATACGTGGACTATATTGAAATAGAACAACTTCAACTACTATTTACTTTACTAATATAATAACTATTTAGTCTTTAACGTTTCACTGGAAAATATATATATATATATATATGTATATATATATATATATATATATATATATATATATATATATATATATATATATATATATATATATATATATATATATATATATATATATATATATATATATATATATATATATATATATATATATATATATATATATATATATATATATATATATATATATATATATATATATATATATATATATATATATATATATATATATATATATATATATATATATATATATATATATATATTTATATATATATATATATATATATACATATATATATATATATTTTCCAGTGAAACGTTAAAGACTAAATAGTTATTATATTAGTAAAGTAAATAGTAGTTGAAGTTGTTCTATTTCAATATAGTCCACGTATGTACAGTCACATAACTATAACATGTTTTTTATAATATATTTTCTATATATAACATTATTTATTATATCAAAATTTTACAGAGATCTAGGTAATGTAGAAATGGACTAGCCTTAAGGCTAGCTGGACTGTCCTTGTATGACATATTGGCCAAATTATGCTAACTCATTCCTAATTTTAGTGTAAAGGCGAATTTCCTACAAAGATTTCATCAATCCAAGATATCGTATATATATATATATATATATATATATATATATATATATATATATATATATATATATATATATATATATATATATATATATATATATATATATATATATATATATATATATATATATATATATATATATATATGTATATATATATATATATATATATATATATATATATATATATATATATATATATATATATATATATATATATATATATATATATATATATATATATATATATATATATATATATATATATATATATATATATATATATATATATATATATATATATATATATATATATATATATATATATATATATATATATATATATATATATATATATATATATATATATATATATATATATATATATATATATATATATATATATATATATATATATATAACATTATTTTAGCTTCACGCTTTTGAGCTAGGCTAACGGAACCGCAACACCCGAGGGAAACTAGTGTTTATATAATAAGTTTTCCACTTTCATCCTTGGGAGACATGACGTGCTGAGTGGCGGAACTTAACGCCGCGCTTACCTACTTGCCGGAGCTAAGAAAATGGAAATATAATAGTCCATCCTCCACGTGTGGACCTCAAACAAACAAAACGCCGCGTTCATACATTTAGAACACATTTTTATAAAAAATATATGCATCAAAGTCGAGATTGAACCTTTAGATACTGTGCTACTGTACTTAAATGACGTCATTATCAATACCAATTTTGTTGATCTATAAAAAAAAAGAAATAAAATTTTGATTAGGATGTTTCATTTAAAGTTTTTAATATTATTTAAAACAAAAAAAAAGAAAAATATTTACAATAACTATAGTAACAATCGGCAAAAGTGTGCGTCGGCCGGGAATCGAACCCGGATCAACTGCTTGGAAGGCAACTATGCTGACCATTACACCACCGACGCCTGATATGTGAGAGTAATTTTCTAATACAATCACGAGTTGTGTATCAGTTATTAAATAAATGTTATTTTAATTACAAAGGAAAATGGAACGCTCGAAGAAATGCAAACAAGTTATTAAAACGTAATTAAGACATTGTTAAGCGATATTGTTCTATTATTAATTTATAAGTATTAAAGAGGCATTGGCACAGCGTCTGACTGTTAATACGAAGATTGTGGATTCAATTCCCACTCGAGGAATGAATTATTTCAATTCAAGCGGCAGACACAGAATTGCAAAAGTTGGTTTACTAATACTGGTCATATCATGTCCTCATCTTAACAGATGCTTTCGAAAGCTTTCCATAGAAAGCCTACTAACATGAAATTCTTTTAAAAGCTTTGAATGTAGCTTGCTAGATCCCAAAAATTTAAAATATTTTACATTTTAAATACCATCCGGTCATTGGTGTTTATAAGTGAGGCTGTTGCCTTGTTAGAAGTAATCCTGTTTACACTCGCCTAGGACTTTTAGCTGAAGTTCATTTTTAGGGTTCCGTACAAAAATTAAAAAAACGGAACCCTAATAGAACCACTCGTGTTCCTGTCCGTCAGTCTGTCACAGCCAATTTTCTCTGAATTTATTACACCGAATCAGGTGAAATTTGACAGGATGGTGTAATGCCCTGACCCGAACACAGATGTGTAACGTAAAAAATATTTTTTTGAAGTAAGGGTAATTTTCGAGGGATAAATTAGGTAATTAAAAAAAATTTTTGCGAATCTTACTGAGTCATATATCAAATGAAAGGGCTTGTTATCAGGATCTCGAATATATATTTTTTAATTTTTTAAAATAAATAGTTTCGATGATATTCATGAAAAAATCCGAAAATTGACCATTCCCCCCCCTAACCTCCGAAACTACTAGGCCGAAAAAATTGAAAAAATTACTGAATATAGTTTATGGCTTGTAGATTACAGGAAAACCTATAAGGATTTCATAACTTGAAAATAAAATGGTAAATTCGATATAAATGTTTTTAGGGAAAAAACGTTTTCAGGGGAAATATTTCACTATATTGTGTACGGAACCCTTTCCACGCGAGTTCAACTCGCACTTGATCGGTTTTTACTGAATAATTTAGCTGTTCAATGACTTTAGTGTGAAACCCGTTTCACATTAGACTAAGACCTTCATTGTGTTAAGGACAGGTGCAAAATTGTACTTCTGTCATTTAAAGGGCTTGGACATTACTTTGGTCTAATAAAAATCTAGGTTACACTACAATTAACGATTCAATGAATGAAAGAAGGATTGCAACGAGTGTAATACTCTTGATTACTTCTCTAACTAGTCGCAGGATCTGCTAGCCGGTAAGGCGGTAGACTGGAAATGTTGGTGGCCAAACATGAGAAGAAGAAACACGAGAAAAACAAAAAACATGAGAAAAAGTGAGAATTGAGAGTAAATTACATCCGTTTTTTAAACTTGTTTAAGATCACCAACTAAATTTAAAAAATATTAAATATTTATACAATTGCATTAAATGTCATCAATAATGTCAACTGTACATACAGGGAATTGTCAACTGTATACATAGACTACCTCACGCGTTACACAGCACGTATAAATAAATATAGTGAAATTGGAAAAATGATCCTGTGCCTAAACTATTGATTATTGTGAATTAGTTTTTTTTTTGTATGTGAATTTTACCCCATAGGTAGTTTTGACAAAGGCCGCGGTGTTAGATACGCCTTGTAAAACAAATAATATAAGAAATTTCATTTTTATAAAAGTAATCCAGAATGCACAATATTTCTGATCACGCAAGAGGGACCTTATATTTTATTTCGATGTGTTTGTTTCTTTGTGGATTATACCAACCCCCCTTGGGCATGCATGTACAGGTCGGCGCTAGGCCAGGGTTTCGTTGTTCAGAGTCCATTTTTCATAATAAAATAACAGAGTGGTAGCGATTGGTTTATTCTCGTACAATAGTTAATACAGAAGAGATCAAAAATACATTATTCAGTCCTTTTATTTATTTATCATCTGACATATCTATTATAATTTAAAATGAATGTCATAAAGAACTTAACATTACAAATAGGTTTTACTGATTTGTATTATTAAACATTAATTTCATAACTAATTACTTTCTAACAAAAAAAAATCGAATCGAGGACCGTCGTGGCGCAGATGCGCAACGTCTGCCTGTAATGCGACGGTTACTGGGTTCGATTCCCAGTCGGGGAAGATAGATTTTTCTATTTTCATTTTCTTCGCTCTGGCATCTAAGGCAAAGCGCTGCGTTGAGTTCCGCCACTCAACACGCAACACCTCGAAAACGGCGGAAAGTGGGGACGGAGTAAGCAGGGACTAAGTAACGGAGTGTCTTAACACTAGGTTCGTATGGTTCCTGCAGTTCCCTCTGCCTACCCTGCCATGTGCGGAATAAAGCGTGTAGCTGAACAGAAAAATCATAAAATGTATATTGATTTGCGCGCATATATACGTTTGCATCTGGCTAGCATTAGAGTCAGGTACCAGGGGTCACTGTGTGAATGTGGCTTAGACGGTCTCTTTATCACATCCTTTTTTTGTTTCCGAAGTTAATTGGTCGTCTAAATAATCTTATTCTTCTTCATAAAGCTCCACGTCTTCTTAATGTTCTGTTCGTATGTCCTATATTTAAATTTCTTCTAAAGTGATAAGGTTCAGACCTTATCACTTTAGACACACACAGATGGCACAGAGGCGTAAGCGTCAGCCTGAGATCAATCAGATGTCCGGGTATAAATGTGTAGATTTTAACAATCCAATACCGATTTTAAGATACTAAAGACTTTATATATGCAGAAAAATCCAATGCAAAAAATAAAGGGTCTTGATATATAGGAATATCCGGTAGAATTGGTTTCAAACACTACCTATAGCAATGGTTCCCAAAGTAATCAAGAAATTCTAGGCTGATATTAGTAAAAATAGTATATTATAAAATAATAAACGTCATTTAAAATCAATGTATTCGTACAAATAATGAAATCGACAAAAAATGTGCGTCGGCCGGGAATCGAACCCGGATCAACTGCTTGGAAGGCAACTATGCTGACCATTACACCACCGACGCTACATCTGTTTCAATTAAATAATAAATAGACTTCATTTATTGATATTGTATTTGGGTAGCTATATACGTTTTCTTCCATCTAATGTCAAAACACTTAGTACGCTATAGAAATTCTTTTAATATTTTTTTTATTCTTTAAGTCACCGGAAATAAGTTAAGAATGAAAAGAATGAATGAAGGAAGATAGTTAGACGGAACCTTTGTTAAGACATTCTAGTTCCCGAAATTTGGCTTTCGAGGCACTACGAGAAATACTACATATAAACAATTCATCCACCCTGAATGGGAATCGAACCCACATACTGGCGTTACATGCAGACACTACAGCTACTGCTCTGCAACAGTCTTCAAAAAAAATATTTTTAATAAAATTTTTAAAATAACTTAGTTAAAAAGATTTACTTAAGTTATTTTTTATTTTTGCTCATTAATTCAACTCTCTTCTGATTTTGCATATTTTTATCTAAATTATTAAATTTTCTTACATTTATGAACTATTATTATATTTTACAAGGACATTGTGGGTTAATTAAAACTATATAACGGTGATTGTGGGTTCGATTCTGGGATAAATCTCAGAAAATTCTGGGAAAATCTGGGAAAAATGTCATTTTCGTTCTCTCATTTAGGTAAAACGTCTTGAATGTGGTTGTTATATAAAAGAATTGACTACTTTAACACTAAATAATAAAAAAAATTGAGGGCCGTCGTGGCACAGAGGCGGGTAAGCGTCTGCCTGTAAACGCGACGGTTTGTGGGTTCGATTCCCACTCGGGGAAGATGGATTTTTCTATTTCCATTTTCTTCGCTCTAGAAACTAGGCAAAACGCGGCGTTGAGTTCCGCCACTCAACACGCAATGCCTCGAAAAAGGCGGAAAGTGGGGACGGAGAAAACAGGAACTAAGCAACGGAGTGTCTTAACACTAGGTTCGTATGGTTCCTGTAGTTCCCTCTGCCTACCCTGCCATGTGCGGGATAAAGCGAGAGGCTAAATAAAAATATATATTATTACCGGTTACGTTGCATCTATAAAAAAATAAAAATATATTATTGTACTGATCGTATTAAAAATCATTATTTTATATACATATCCGTAGCGTCGGTGGTGTAATGGTCAGCATAGTTGCCTTCCAAGCAGTTGATCCGGGTTCGATTCCCGGCCGACGCACACTTTTTGGAACATTTTATTGTTTTCAAAATTTTCCTTATTTTATATTGTTACATATTATATAATAATATTATGTATTTTTTTTTTTAATTCTTGTTTTTATAGCTTTAATTCCAAAGTACGACTTTAATTCCAAAGCTAGTAGCTTTAACTCTAAAGTACGACAGACTACCCTTTTCCCTTCCTAGTGTGTTGTAAAGGTCAATGTACTAACAACATAAAGCAACTTGAACTTAAAGAATATACGTAACACTTAAAGAAAACAACTACTTTGAAAATAAAAATGTTATGAAGGACCGTCCTGGCAGAGAGGCGTAGGCGTCTGCCTGTAATCGCAACGGTTTGTGAGTTCGATTCCCATCTGGAGAGGATGGATCTTTTCATTTATATTTTCTTCGCTTTGGCAACTAGGAAAAGCGCGACATTGAGTTCCACCACTCACCACGCACTGTGGAAACTCGAAAAGAAGGAAAACAGAGAGCGGAGTGTCTTAACATCAAGTTTCCACGGTTCCTGCGGTTCCATCTAACTACCCTGCTATGAGCGGGATAAAGTATGAAGCTATAAAAAATATTAAAAAAATGTTTTAAATATAATGAACTGTTTTCCACAATGATCTGTTACTTTACGGAATTAAAAATTACAGTTATTTCTTGATATATCGTGGGAAATATATACATACACATAGTATATGTGATTTATCGTAGACGGTACTGGCTGACAATAACCTTTGACGTTATATTTTTTTGCCAGCTGTCAAAAACGTCGTCATGTCAATATATAAAGTAAAATAATTATAAGTAAGGTAAAAGTATTGATTACTAAGCTTAAATAATTAATTATGATGACTTCAATATAGTCATTTATATTTAATTGCATATGTAAGAAGTAAATAAGAGACCATCATAGCGCAGCGGTATAGTGTCTGATGGTAAACGCGACAGTTGTCAGTTCATATCCCACTTGTGGGAATCTTGGGAATGAGTTTATTTCATTCAGAGACCCATCGCAGCACAGAGGCACAGCGCCTGTCAGTTAACGCGACGGTTTGTGGGTTCAATTCCCGTGAAGGAAAGATGCATTTTTTCATTTCCATTTTCTTCGCACTGGTAAATAGGCAAACTGTGACGTTGAGTTCCGCTGCCCAAAACTGTGAAAACCTAGTGTCTTATCACTAGGTTTTCACAGTTGCTGTAGTTCCCTCTGCCTATCCTGCTGCGAGCGGGATTAAGCGTGAAGCCATAAAAATAAGATATTGTTTCATTTATTACTTCAGGTAAGATGATAAAGCGTGGCGTTGAAGTCAAACACTCAACACGCAATGTATCGTGACAGGGCGGTGAAAACGGAGTGTCTTATCACTAAGAACGATTTATTTACCTTATTAAAAATATCCTAATAAACAAAAGTAAGTGCTACTTGTTTTATACCTTAAGAGCTAACACCATAGTAGTTCAGTACGAAACGATGCCGAATTATTAAAAAGAATTATTGACATGGTTGCTCTCTATCTATACTGAAAACGAAAACACAATAATAGTGACTTTGATTCCTGCTCAATCAATACTCCTTTATATTCTCCACTTATAAGATAAATAAGGTGTTTACTTCTTGTTCTTCTCTTTATTTATGGTGATTCAATACACTACGCCAATGTCACGTACAATGGAGAACACACAAAAGAGAATTCGTACGGTAAAAACGAGATATCATTACAAAACAAAAATGCGTTTTTAAAGGCGATCCAGTTTAATAACATCATTTAAATTTGTATCAAAATCTACTTTTGGCGCATAACAATTGTTAACGCTGAGTAATAATAATATCCGGTCGGTACTTGTAGTGTCTACAGTCTATACTCTTTGTATTCTACGTAGAGTAAGTAATTACAGAGAGTCCTTAGAATATATTAATAGGATAAAAATAATATTTAAAAGTGTTAAAAAAATTAAATTTGTTTAGCGCCAATTTCACCAGTTACAGATAGTTAACTAGTAGTTAGTGTTGTATACTAGATAAGTAGAAGTTGATAGTCAAAAAAGGTCTTCATCTGTTAGATATTTCTATCAGAGATCTGTGAAAACAAAATTTGATGTTTATCTACCAGATAAGAAACGTATTTCCTATCTGGGAATTTATCAGCAAGTGGTGAAACCAGCCCTTAATATCGTATTTTGATAAATTCGGTGTATTCAGTTTTAAAGATTGAATATTAAAAAAAATATACTGTTTGATATCTTCAAATATTTTATTACTCGCTTGTGACAGTTACTTCTTCCTCATATTCACCAGCTTGTAGATCCAAGATCCAACCACAAGAGCTATTTAGAATGGTGAAATTTACTTGTAATTTTGAAATGAAAACCTTTTTATTGTTCTTGAACTATTCAAATCGTTTATAAGTCAATGGCGCAGTCATGTTTATCCTAATCAATCTGTCTTTGCCCTCTGCTGAAACAACAGTACGGGAAGGTCTTGGGTCTTAGCATCCAACCACTTGGTCTTCATATCCAACCATTGCTAGTTGTCACTCCACTTAGCTGGAGTTCTAGGAGAAGACTACGCTTACCGCTGCGTGATCTCCACTATAAAACACGTTTACCTCAACGAGCATCGAATCTGCTACTAAAGTGGCCTGTCACTGTCACTCACTGTCTTGTTTATCCTTTGGGCTATATGTATAAGTTTATTTCTCTGTCGGATTGCCAATACACAGTATTCAGTCTAAATTATATACCATAGTTCTATGTTAGTAGATATAAAGATTATTCGGTGCTCATCTCTGGACAAATTACTTGTGCCAACGATACGTGAAATTTCACGTATAAAATTTCAGTAAACATTTTTTTATTCTCAATTTACATCCATATTTTGTACCATGAAATAGTATTAAGGTTTTAATTCGGTACATTGACATTTCGGCTCAAGAATCGAACCTACAATTTTCGCACTTATAGTCAGACCTGCCTCTATTCTAGTAATTTATAGAAGTAAATAATAAGTAAAAATATAAAGATATGCTGACATATAATCGCAAAAAATAAAACAAATAATTATGTTTATTTGAAAAGGTGCTTAATAAATCAAGAATAAAAAGTCCATTAAATTAAAAGTTTTGTAATAATTTTTGTTAAAAAATTCAGAATATCTGCATGTGGCGTCGGTGGTGTAATGGTCAGCATAGTTGCCTTCCAAGCAGTTGATCCGGGTTCGATTCCCGGCCGACGCACGCTTTTTGCTTTTTCTTTTTTTTCATAAATTAATGACACACCAGATAAATTATAAAGTGACATAAATTATGTGAATTAAGATGCTTTTTTATATTTATGTATACTATTTTTATATATTTACTTTTAATTAAACCGTTCACAAATATGTATGTCTTAATTAAGGTCTTATATGTCAAAAAACAACTTCTCATTTGAAAATATAAATAGTTACCGATTAACTTTGCATGTTACCTATTAAATTTTATTATGTTGTCACCAAACATATACATATGTTTTAATATAATATAACTTCACGTTTTATCCCGCATATTGCAGGGTAGGCAGAGGGAACTGCAGGAACCATATGAACCTAGTGTTAAGAGACTCCGTTGCTTAGTCCTTGCTTTTTTCGTCCCCGCTTTCCGCCTTTTTCGAGGCATTGCGTGTTGAGTGGCGGAACTCAACGCCGCGCTTTGCCTAGTTTCCAGAGCGAAGAAAATGGAAATAGAAAAATCCATCTTCCCCGAGTGGGAATCGAACCCACAAACCGTCGCGTTTACAGGCAGACGCTTACGCCTCTGTCTATATATGTCACATGTTATAAACAACAACATTTTAACAAAACATATACTATATATGTTACATATGAACTTATACACAGTATATCTATTCAAACATGTCTATATCACAATTTAAATCGATATATTAATAAAACAAAAATGTACTTGCTAATTTTTTAGTTATCTCTAAGCATACATTAGTCTATACTCCATTTAAGATGTAAACATAAGTATAGTAAAGCCTCCCTTCTAGGGTATATATTCAGTCGCCGCGGCGCAGCGCCGCCAGACGGTCGCCATTTTGTGTACGGACGCCATTTTAAATAAAAATAATAATTTAATAAAAAAAATAACGCAAAACTAACCCGCTGTATAATCAAAATTAAAAAAAATAGCCCAAATTATGTCAAATCAATAATAAACGTGCTTTAATTTATGTTTCGTTTTTTAATAATTTCAATAGATAAAGATTTTTCACAATTCTAAATTTGCGTAGAAAAAATAAAGCGGAGAGTGGGAGAGTGTAATTTGTCAATTCTCTTTGCCTTGGAGTATGAGTTCGGTGAGTATCGATTGTTTCACAGTCATAGGTCCGGCTTATCTTTTTTTGGCTTTCGTGATATTTTTAAAGCAAATAATGTTACTTTTACATATTTTTGAACCTTATATAGGCGATTTTGTTTATACATGGTGTTTAAATTTTGTAAATAATAAAATGTATTGTCAGTAAATGTTTTAAATACATTTTTGACGGCAAATAACTAACTGTTGAAATATATACATATATATCTATATATGTATATATTTCAACATAGTATATAAATATTCCTAATCAAATATATATGTATCTAATTATCATAATAAAACAGTTTATCGACAATACAGTAGCCTAGAATCAGTGATCTGAAATGGCTTCAGCGATCTGAAAATTTGCCTTTAAAAAAGAAAAGTATGAACACTGGAAATCATATTTCATGATTATTTATGTTTTGTTTTATTATAAAATGTTGTTCAAACAGTTTTATGAATTATTATAAATTAATATTAATAATATCAATTTCAAAATAATAATGTTATTGACGTGATAGCTGTTTATTTCACTATTATAACAATATATAAGAAATATAAGCAGATAATTACAGCGTTTAGTTACGCGAATTAACATATTAATATTAAAATAATAAAAAAACTAACCTAACCTACAAAGCTACTACGTGAAGTTACATAAAATAAAAAAATCATATAAAATAACCCTTAAATTTAATAAATGATGTCTAACATTAAAGCATTAAGCCTAAATCCGCATTGCACTATACTCACTAACGTAATAACTCGAACGATACGTCACGTCAAAACAAACGCCTTCGATAGCGAGTATCGAGCTAAGCCTCCACAGATTTGGGACAAGTCAATCCATTTGTCAGGTAATCGATTAAAACGCACTGACTCAGTTATAAAGTTGTCGACGTCATAATAAAGGTACAAAGTTTGAATTTATAAAGTTTTTATGGAGTTACTTACTACTTATAGTGTATAGGACAGTAGTTTGGATAAAGGTGGGTTTTTCTGTATAAATAAAAATAAAAAAATAATTGTATTACAGAGAAGTCATAGAGAGAGTGTAGTGTAAGAACACTCTCTTTTCCATTTTCACCCTAATTCGATATATTGGGTGTTAAATAGAGATTTTATTAATTGATTTTTTAGAAAACTGTTAATGTGACACTTTGTAGGTTCGATTCCCACTTGAGAAGAATATATAATTTCATTTTCATTTCTTTCACTTTGGAAAATAGGCGAGTGCGGCATTAAGTTCTGCCACTCAATACGCAATGCCTCGAAAGAAGGCGAAATACAGGGAACGGAGTGTTTTAACACTAGGTTTCCACAATTCCTGCAGCTCCCTCTGTCTCTAACCTGCTGTGTGCTGGATAAAGCGTGAAGCTGTAAAAATATTTTGAAGTGTAAATTTAACCTTATATCAGAATATCTCAACTTATATCTTTTGATTATATAATTATATTATGATAAAATAAAATAGTTTTATTTAATATTCTTCTGGTATTTTGAAATAAAAAATAACTTATTAATATGATTTTTAAAATTTTTAAAATGTTAATCTACACAAAGGTTAGAACAGTGGTGCGCACTGAGGAAAGAGCACTTGCACTAATCGCAAGAGGGAGCGGGTTCGAGTCCCGCTGCGTCCAAATTTTTATACGTTTTCTTTAAGTATTTTTATTAATATGATTTTTGAAGTGTTAAATCCACACTAAGCACAGAAAAAAAAATCTAAAAATTTGGAACGCATGGTCAGTATCTGTGAAGCGCGGGTTTAAATCCTGCTGT
Source organism: Dione vanillae (assembly GCA_037178615.1). NCBI lineage: Eukaryota > Metazoa > Arthropoda > Insecta > Lepidoptera > Nymphalidae > Dione > Dione vanillae. Next base: position 292,667 of record JAZFAU010000242.1, on the reverse strand, counting down.
TTCTTTCTGTTTACATTGTGTTAAGTCACTCAGCTCCCTGGTTTAAAGATATTGAAGGAAAAACCAAAATAAAAAATCGAATTCACGACTATAGCGTGACCAATCTGACTAACTTGACATTGTTATTGCAATATATATTATTATTTTTTAGTCGGAATAGGTAGAGGGAACCGCCGCAACCCAGTTTTAAGACACTCCGTTCTCCACTTTCCTTTAGAGGCATGGCATGTGAAACGAAACGCTGAAAAATTAATATAATTCACTCTCCCCAAGTGGGGGTCGAATCCACACACTGTAATGTTTACAGGCAGACGCTATGCCTCTACATTACGGTCCTCTATTATTTTAGTATACTATTATTTTAGTTTAATATTATATAAATAGCTATAATAATACAAAAAGAATCCATACATTGATTTATAAAATGTTAAATTTAAATATAATTCATTTTGCCGTCCAATATCGATAGTTTGGAAGATTGAGCGTTCAGTGCAACACCTGGGTTTCTTTCCAACTCATATTACGCTTACCCTTGCCAATAATTTGTTTTTAATACTTGCCTATATATCACTGTTATATATATATATATATATATATATATATATATATATATATATATATATATATATATATATATATATATATATATATATATATATATATATATATATATATATATATATATATATATATATATATATATATATATATATATATATATATATATATATATATATATATATATATATATATATATATATATATATATATATATATATATATATATATATATATATATATATATATATATATATATATATATATATATATATATATATATATATATATATATATATATATATATAACAGTAATAGTCAAGTCTTAAGTCATCTAACTTGTATTTGGTGAATGGTACGAAGTACGAACCAAGTATGTAATATATATAAACTAACAAAAAAATCGACCGTCGTGGCGCAGAGGCGTAACGTCTGCCTAGGACGCGACGGTTTCTGGGTTCGATTCCATTTTCTTCGCTCTGGCACCTAGGCAAAGCGCGGCGTTGAGTTCCGCCTCTCAACACGCAATGCCTCGAAAAAAGGCGGAAAGCGGGGACGGAGAAAGTAGGGACTAAGCAACGAAGTGTCTTAACACTAGGTTTCAATGTACTTATATACATTTTTTAATTGCACTTTTCCTCCATTTATAAGGAAAAAATATATACTAAAAAGGACATAAAGAAAATTAGAAATACTTCACTTTTTAGATTTTTCAAGGAATAAAACAATCACAATGTGTTTCACGCCTTATCAAATATATATTGAAACATTTCGTCATAAATATGATACCGTAGAAACTACGGTACTATTGGATTTTCGCGGAATCAGAATTACTTTAAATGCCTATCATGTCATACCGTGAGATTGAGATATGGCAGCTGGAACAAAAGAGGCCTAACTGAAAATTTATTATTTAAGAACCAAATAATGTATGTATGTATGAATATATATATATATATATATATATATATATATATATATATATATATATATATATATATATATATATATATATATATATATATATATATATATATATATATATATATATATATATATATATATATATATATATATATATATATATATATATATATATATATATATATATATATATATATATATATATATATATATATATATATATATATATATATATATATATATATATATATATTTAAATTAATAATAATTTTGGGAATTTCTTTATTATTTAGCATAAACCTTTTATTATTATGAAATTATATACATTCTTCTTCTTCTGCCTCGGCTTATCCCGTTACGCCGGGTCGGCTTTCCTAATCAGGTGACGCCATTTGCATTTCCCAACACCTTCATGTCCCTTTGGACATTTGTCATCCAAGTTAACATCCAAGTTGTTTGGGGCCTTCCTCTACACATCTTTTTTGTAGCGATGGAAAGGCACTTCTTAACCACGTGATCGAATCGATCTTCACATAACGAAAATTGTATACATTACCAAGTATATGAAATTGTATACATTACCTTCAAAAAATATATATCAATAAAAAAAGTTGTGTTTATTTGTTTGATTTAATGAGTTAAAATCATGAAATAGAGGTTCAAATTTAAAATTCTTCGCGTAATAATGTTCAATTTATTGGAGAAAACCCATTCCATTATTTTTTCCTATATATGTATTATATAAATTTTCATATTACCGCTAAAGATTATATTAGGATGAAATATTTAAATTTATAAAACAACATTGAAACTCACATTGACCGTATGCTTCGAATGAATTCGCATATAGATTCTATTTAATTACATCAAATTAAACGAAACACTTAAGAACAATATTACAGAGTAGCTCCCTTGCAATACGGACCGTTGCCCGCATACAACATTTAAGATACACATGATTTCATTCCTTTCATAGTCCCCATTATCTAACACACATATACACATATACACACAGCGTCACGCTTTATCTCGCTCATAGCAGAGTAGACAGAGGGAACCGTAGAAACTGTAGAAACCTCGTGTTAAGACACTCCGTTCCCTGCTTTCCAATTTATAGAGGCATTGCGTGTTGAGTGGCGGAACTCAACGCTGCGCTTTTGCCTAGGTGCCAAAACGAAGAAAATGGAAATGAAAAAAATTGATCTCACCCTCACGGAAATCGAACCCCCTAACCATCGCGTCTTTCGAACCCCCTTCTTACAAGAGATTCTCAACTTTAGATATATAAATACTATCTAATGAAGTAATTTTGAGGTGTGCCTCTTTAGTTGCAACCGCATCATATAGAGGCCGGAGGCAGAAATCATATTGAAAGGAAATAGCCTCCGCAAACTCGGCTTGCTAGTCAATTTACCGAACGAATTGACAAATTCCTAATGTTATAGGAGATAGGTAATCATATTAAGGCATGTCTATTTCCGAAGGCTTCATCTGTTATTTCAACTTCACATGGCTTTAGCTTCCTTACATTAATTGCACAGGAGTAGGGAGTAGTTTTATGATTTTCGAAGTATTAATCCATAGTGAGGGTAGAAAAAATATTCAAAGAAAACATTTTAAATAACATATACAGTATATAGTTTGAACTACATATACAGTATTCAATAGCTTTACTAATTGGTGGTATTAAATTTTTATATAATCATTTTGTAATATCTGCAAAAGTCTCAATGTTAAAGTAATTTTCCCAATTTCTAAATATTTACTGTATCAATTCCCTATTATCTATTAATATTAAATAATATATTCTTGTGGTAAACTAGGACATTCTGTATTAGGACAATAATTGTAGTATTTTCTTACTTAATAATGGAATAATATGGCTAAAAAACCAAAGCCCTGTTATTATGTATTATGTTATTATGTATTTCCTTTAGAGTTAATTTAGAGTTATAATCTAACCTAAAACTATCTCATTTTCAATCTGTTTCATACGTGATTGGAACCCGCACTTTGTGGAAACCGTCCAAGCGTTGTGACCACTAAGCCATGAGTTCTCCGACATTCTGCGTTGAAATTCTTATATGCTCTTCACAACTTTAAATAAGTTGTGAAGAGCATATAAGAATTTTATTTTGCTAGTTTATTAAAAGTTATTACTTATTAGTACTAAATTACAGAAATAAATATAATCATTAGTAAATGTATTAATAATAGGTTTTTAGAGTAAAAAATAATAAAACAGCTTAACGAACTTAGTGCTAGAACACTCAGTTCTCCGTTTTCCACCGATATCAGAGATATTGCATGTTGAGTGGCGGAACTCAACGCCGCTTTATCCTTATTTCTTTATCCTTCTAATAATGTAGCGGCATAATAAATACAGTACAAAGAAAATCTATTGATCGTTACTCTTGTACATATAATATGTAGGCTATAAATCAAATCCGAATAATTTATTGGGAACAATGTTAATATGCCAGCTATTTCTGTTGTAATATCAGTAGCTATTGTAAGAGTTGTAAGATTGATGTTGTACTCAAAATTAGGTATGTTATATATATATATATATATATATATATATATATATATATATATATATATATATATATATATATATATATATATATATATATATATATATATATATATATATATATATATATATATATATATATATATATACATATATATATATATATATATATATATATATATATATATATATATATATATATATATATATTAGTATAGTATAATAATTATTGTTTTCACGCTTTATCCCGCACATGGCAGGGCAGGCAGAGGGAACTGCAGGAACCATAGGAACCTAGTGTTAAGACACTCCGTTGCTTAGCCCCGCTTTCTCCATTCCCGCTTTCCGAATTTTTCGAGGTATTGCGGTATTGTTCACAACGGCGCGTTTTTGCTTAGTTTGTACAGCAAAGAAAATGAAAATAGAAAAATCCATCTTCCCCTCATGGGAATGAACCCACAAACCGTCGCGTTTACGGCTACAAGCTACACCATCACGGTCCTTTCATTAGTATAAGCAATTATGGAATAGCCTACCGGAAGCTGTGTTTCCAGGTAGATACGACAGGGGTACCCAAGATCTACCTTCTACCTTAAAGATCGGCAATACCTCTGGTATGCCTGTAATACCTATGCAGCTATAGAAGTCGTGGCTTCTGTGATCATTTGCCTTGACTTGCTTGAAAGCTTGAGAAATAAATCGAATTTAATTTTATAATATTATTTATTTAAAAAGTATTTTTGAATTTTGCTGAGCTGGCAATAAACTCAATATTTGCTCAAAAATGTTATAATTTATTATTTTATATTATTATGGTGTTAGCTACTTACTTATGGGAATTATATAAAAAAAATGAAGAAATCAACACCGCGAATCTATTATATGTCTTATAGCCTCTGTATGTGAAGATAGACTGGAAAAAGAAATTTTAATATTTAAGTTAAGTTCTCCCTGACTATCCAACGGGGAAGCATGAAGGTCGTATAAATATTCTTGAATATCGTAATATGCTTAACTTCTGTTATTTTAAGACTTTAAATTCCCATATTAGCATAATATATTATAGGAGAGGAGAGAAGAGAGAGGAGAGAGGTATATAATTAAAACTACCCAGATATCAAGCCCTATATGAAGTCCAGATATACAGTACACGTAGTAGACCATAACTTCGATTGAAATAGAATAACCAAGACACAAGAAATGTTTACTTCAATTCTCCTATTTTTACACGCTTAGGTAATTGTGCTTAACTCACTCACTCACTAACTTTAAAATCTAAGTCATATAATTCTATTCAAAAGAAGGTAATAGTATATAATTATATATCATTCTATTGAAAATAAAAAGATAATAAAAAGGCTTTATTTTTTGAACGTTCATATTTATTTTATTTACGACCGGTTCGATAAAGTTAATGCTTCAGACCTGAGAAGAACCGACGCAAGAAATTAAGCGGGACTTTTTCTATTTCTCTATTTTTTTAATTGAGACAAAACATTATGTTAACGTAATATTTTCTGACTACACTGAAAATATTCATTTAAGTTACATATAGTTCGTTACACGCTTTATCCCGCATGTTGCAGGGTAGACAGAGGGAACTGCAGGGACCTTAAGAACCTAGTGTTAAGACACTCCGTTGCTTTAGTCCCTGCTTTCTCCGTCCCCGCTTTCCGCCTTTTTCGAGGCATTGAATGTTGAGTGGTGGAACTTAACGCCGCGCTTTGCCTAGTTGCCAGAGCGAAAAAAATAGAAATAGAAAAATCCATCTTCCCCGAGTGGGAATCGAACCCTCAAACCATCGCGTTTCCTCAAACAGGCAGACGCTTACGCCTCTGTATCTACCTGTAAACGCGAATAAAACTATTATGATATAGTATATTTCTGTAAGCACATTGGTCGCAGATTCAAAACTTATTTTGGGGAATGCTTTAAAAATATCTATCATTTGAAAAGATCGCGCAATATCCTTTAATCTTGGCGGAGGAAAAAAAGGAGTGTCTTAGCTTTAATCAAGACAAAACGTCATGTCAACGTAATATTTTACTTAAGCCAAGACTTTTAACCAAATCTTATAGTAAATCTTAGTAACACATACCCCAAACGTATAATAGCCAAGTAAAATTAATTTAGGTCCCTAAAACACACAAAGGTATATATATGTATATGTATATTGTAATTCCCTTTATTTCGACTAAGGCACATTTATTTGCTGATGTGGTATTTTCATAAATCAGGGGTTGAAACCGCATTTTCGCTAATATCGCTTCTGATATTGAGTTGGGGGAAAAAGACTTTATTTAGAATTCATAGAAAGCTATTATTATTGTTTAAAAGCTTTACATTTTATTTTACAAATAACAAACGGAGTTTAACGCTGTATTTTATCTTATACTAAGACTGAGCAGGTAGATGAGGATATATTTTTTAGCTTCACATAACCATAACCACATGCAGGAACCATAGGAACCTAGTGTAAAGACACTCCGTTGCTTAGTCCCTGCTTTCTTCGTCCCTGCTTTCTGCCTTTTTCGAGGCATTGCATGTTGTGTGGCGGAACTCAACGCCTCGCTTTTGCCTAGTTGCCAGAGCGAAGACAATGGAAATAGAAAAATTTATATTCCCCGACTGGGAATCGAACCTAGAAACCGTCGCGTTACAGGCAGACTTTGCGCCTCTGCGTCATGACGGTCCTCATGAGTATTTATGACCCCTTAATAGAAATCGAACTCCCGACCGTCATGTTTATCGTCCGACGTTGTCCTCCACCACGGTTTCAATATATTTATATAATATATATATAGAATATCCAATAAAACTTGTACTTTTTTTAATGTAATTCCTTTGGGGAAGAATTACAGTTTAATTTCCTAGGGTAGATCCAGTGCACCGTTGAGTTCCTCACAATATCTTAAAATCCTCTTAATATGGGTAAGTAAGTGGCTTAACACTCTTCTCTCTGTCCATCTTTCTATATACGTGAAAGCTATTTATTTTCTCATTTTTTTGCGTAATAACATTAGAAAGTATTCTAGAAGCGAAGAATTTGCCGACGGCCTCTACAACAACACTGTTATAAGAGCGTCAATTAATAAAATAAGTTGGCAGACGTCGAGCCGCACTGCGACACGCGCAACATTAAATTCAAATATTCAATATTTTGCGCAAACATTTTGCTAGGGAGAGTACAAATTATTTAAATTTCTTCAAAATGGAGAGTAGTGAAGATACACTACTTTACTATAATATGTAGAAATAAAACATAGTGTATATATTGGCGGAAGTTAACGCCGCATTTGCCACTTATCCCGGATATAGATTAATAGGCAGTATTAAGATACGTGAATCGTGTTAAGATACTTCTCACTTTGTGTTCAATTTTTGAAATTTTTATTATCTACAGTGAGAATCGAACGCTTGTGTCGCTGCAACTTTCGACAGCCTCTATATATACATATATTTAAAGGGTATTGCAGGAACCTTAGGAACCTAGTGTTAAGACGTCGTTCCTCGTTTTCCGCTTTTTCGGGGAGTTGCATTTGAAATTTGCAATGAGTTCAGATGCGGAATTCAACGCCGTTTATTGCCTAGGTGCCAGAGTAAAGAAAATGTAAATGAAAAAATCCATATTCCCCAAGTGGGAATTGAACCCACTAACAACGATTGTGAATACTGTAATTATATTTGTTACCTATTATAAACATGACTACAGTAGTCATTCATATTGATCATGTGACAATTGGTCTAATAATCTGATTTATATTGACGAAACTGTTTGACATTTTATTATATCTTGCTAATTTTTGTAAGGTTAACTATCAACTAGCTTATACCTGTGGCTTTGTTTGACATATTCAAAAAGCGTAACTCAGATTGTAGGTACAAACACTAAGTTTGACTTAATATAAAAAAGCCTATTTCTTTTGTCTTTCTTTTACTCGGAGAGACTGATCTATACTAATTTTCTACACAATACCTCAAAAAGTTTTATTTGAAAACGGAGAGTTTCAACACTAGGTTCCTTCTGGCAACACCGTTATGTACAGAGCACAACGTAAAGCTAAACTAGAATAGAATAAATAATAAGTGAAATAATACGACAAAATGTGAATTGAATCGAACTGGTAGTTCTTCAGATTATTGCGTTAAACCAAATAAATATAACAGAACATATAGTAAAAGTTTAATACATAACATATAAGCATACGTAATAATTATATCACGGTAAATGTTATTAAATTTTACACAAATGCTTACTCTACAATGAAAATTTTCATATAAGTTACACATACACATTCCATATTACTCGTAAAATTATTATGACGTAGTATATTACTGTAAGCATATTGGTCGCAGATTCAAATCCTATTTGGGGAATGCTTTTAAAATCACTTTCTCATTTAATAAGGTAGAGCTCTTTAAGTCTTATAGGAGGAGAAGGAGTGTCTTAACACTAGTTTTTCGTTCTAGCACATTAAGTACTAGAGTGATTATCAAAGATTTTTAATGATTATTCTATAGATATTAATTTCAATACCTTCCGAATGACTATACCGATATTAGGCTGGTATTTATTCATAATGTATACGAACGGGGTCATGATAAAAACTAGGGCACCATAGGATATTTAGGTCAAAGGGCATGAGCCGTATCAAAATCTCAAACGCCCGGAACAAGTGAAGGAAATGTATTTTGTTAGAAAACGCATATAAATATGTGTATTGACTTAATATATATATATATATATATATATATATATATATATATATATATATATATATATATATATATATATATATATATATATATATATATATATATATATATATATATATATATATATATATATATATATATATATATATATATATATATATATATATATATATATATATATATATATATATATATATATATATATATATATATATATATATATATATATATATATATATATATATATATATATATATATATATATATATATATATATATATTCATGCTTTATACCGCATATCACAGGGTAAGACACTCCGTTGCTTAGTCTCTGCTTTCTCCGTCCCCGCTTTCCGCCTTTTTCGAGGAATTGCGTGTTGAGTGGCGGAACTCAACGCCGCGCTTTGCCTAGTTTCTAGAGCGAACAATATGGACATAGAAAAATTCATCTTCCCCGTGTGGGAATTGAACCCTCAAACCGTCGAGTTTACAGGCAGATGTTTACGCCTCTGCGTCACAACGGTGTATATATCCATATATAGTTACTTATTTTAGTGATTTCTACTAAATTTATATTCAAAGCAAGACGCCACAAAAAATAAACAAAAACACCAAATATCTTTCATAGTTTTTCAGTTTACGTGAGTCACAAAACTTTCTGTCACATCATAAAAGATTGTCATAAAAGGATTGTCATAACAGCCCCTAGTGTTTACGATAAAGTAAAATTACGAAATATTCTATTTCTTTTGATTTTGATACACAACATATTGTTATGTTTACGTACGTGTGTTTTTGTATATATGAGAGGCGGAGAAATGTTACTAGTGATAAGTCTCTGCGATTTCCCTCTTTTTGCCACTTTTTAAAATCAATTATTCGTTGAGTTACAGTGTGAATTTTAACTTGGTGGTAGTAATGGATTCCAAGTCGACGCAAATAATATGTATTGTCCTGAATTCTTACTACGTAGGATTCACAATGGTACGATGGAGCACCTAAAATTAAGATCCATCTTAGTAATTCTTACTGTAATAAAGTTAAAAAAAATTTTGCTTAGTATGTAATATATATATATATATATATATATATATATATATATATATATATATATATATATATATATATATATATATATATATATATATATATATATATATATATATATATATATATATATATATATATATATATATATATATATATATATATATATATATATATATATATATATATATATATATATATATATATATATATATATATATATATATATATATATATATATATATATATATATATATATACAACATATTGTTATGTTTACGTACGTGTGTTTTTGTATATATGAGAGGCGGAGAAATGTTACTAGTGATAAGTCTCTGCGATTTCCCTCTTTTTGCCACTTTTTAAAATCAATTATTCGTTGAGTTACAGTGTGAATTTTAACTTGGTGGTAGTAATGGATTCCAAGTCGACGCAAATAATATGTATTGTCCTGAATTCTTACTACGTAGGATTCACAATGGTACGATGGAGCACCTAAAATTAAGATCCATCTTAGTAATTCTTACTGTAATAAAGTTAAAAAAAAATTTTGCTTAGTATGTAATATATATATATATATATATATATATATATATATATATATATATATATATATATATATATATATATATATATATATATATATATATATATATATATATATATATATATATATATATATATATATATGTATATATATATAAGTCTCTTCGTTCTCTGGTTACTTAACAAATACGAATTGTCTGTTAAGCTGTAGAATTTTGTTTTGCTTCTTTACTTTGCCAGAGTGAGTGAGGAGAATTAAAATGATTATTTCTGGCAAGTGAAAATTGAATTTACACTATTAAGTTTAGAGTTAGTTACTGTTCCACTGCGCTATTATGAAAATTGTGACATTCATGATAACATTTATCTGGGAGGCTAACTTCTATACCGCACTGCGTCAACGATAGCCGAGTCTAGTAAAAAGAAAAATGTTAATATAAATTATATTTTTAGAAATAAAAATATTTAGGAATATTATTGTTTTTCTTCATATTGTATTATGGGTCGGAGGCTCAGTCGCTTCTATTCTATAACTACGGTCACAAACACTTCATCGTTAACGATTATAGAAATCGCTAACTTGGTAGCCAACAAAACGCTTCAGCCACCGACGTTTCATTTACAGTGCAATAGAAGACATTGTTGATATGGTTTGTTTTTATTAAAATATAAAATTTAAGTAAATATTAAATAACATACATAAAATAAATTTATTAAAATAAGAAAGATCATTATAATAACAAAAAAATATATATTTTTCGCAAAGAATTGTCGGCTAGTTAGTAATTTTGAATAGAGTTAACAACAATCGTGTACACACAGCGAAAGTGGTAAGAGAGGTAAGGGAGGACCTCGGTTGACTTTCTAAAACACAGTATCAAAGATCCTTTAGAAAGATCACGCAAAAATCATGAAGACTCCCCAGAGAGCATATTTGTAGAGGTTAATGACATTGGACGAGGCGAAAGAGGTATGCAGGGACCGCAGCGTTTGGCGCTCCGTTCTCTATAAAGTGTTTGTATTTTTTTATGTACGTATGTATGTATGTATATATATATATATATATATATATATATATATATATATATATATATATATATATATATATATATATATATATATATATATATATATATATATATATATATATATATATATATATATATATATATATATATATATATATATATATATATATATATAATATATATATATATATATATATATATATATATATATATATATATATATATATATATATATATATATATATATGTATGTATTTACGTGTAGAAGATGCACCACGATGAGGTCAATTTAGGGCTTTACCTTCACAGAGACATGAGAAAGAGCAATTTTCCACTATATTCAGTGTTCAAAAGAATATTTCAAAGCATGGACTTTGGTATTTTGTGAATACATCCAGCTCGCCTTTACGACTGTATTTCACTTTCATTCACACACTGTACAGCGACCCTCATAAACTCGCTGGTTTCAGAAAAGTAAACTGATGTATGTAGTATACGTATTTCATATATTTTTCTTGGTAAATAAAGTTTTTATGTTTATTGTCTTGTTAATATATGTAGAACATAACTAATAAAGAGTATAAAAACATATTCTTCGTATAAGTATAATTAAGTAAAATTCTATGACTCTTTAAAATAAATTCCGCTGAGTTATTTTGGTTTGGTTTTTCTCAAGCGTTAACTTTAGTGAGTCGGTGGTAGTGTTTTTAACGTTCAAAAAGACACTTCATAAACTTTGTTTTTATGATTGCGTATTAGAAATAAAACAAAGATGATTAATATGTTAATTTTTTTAATATGTTAATCGTCATTACTAAAGTAATGTCGATCATAAAAGTAAATAAACCCTAAAAATCAGTAAATACATGTATTGTTGGTACCTATGCAGGAAGGTAGAGGGAATTTAGTGTTAAAACACTCCGTTTCTGAGTCTCCGCATTTTGAAACATAGCGTGTTAAGAGGTAGAACAGAACGCCTTGCATTACTTTGTTATTAGAGTGAAAACATAAAAATTATTTATTTCCCCGATTTTTAGCTTATAATATAATATATTCTACATATATGTATATATATAAATTAATAAATACATTAATTAATATGTGAAATATAAAAGTAGGCTAATTTTCTGGGATGGCAACACAAGTTTCATTTTAGCAAATATTATTCAATTATTCAATACGACACGCGGCCTGCAGCGCTCAGCGCTCGAATTAATTGGATCTTATATGTAAATAGGTTGAAGCGTGTTCGAAACTAACAAGATAATGTACAGTCAAGTTCGTTATTCAATATATAGGTGTCTGATTGTAAACACGACGGTTGTGGGTTCGATTTTCACTTGGGGGGAATTAATTATATACATATACGTCTATATATATGTATATATTATATTATGTAACTGTATTTTTGTCTGACAGTAATTTTAACATATTAATCTATAATCGTATAATGACGACGATATACATACATAATAAGACAAGTTTATTGTAGACTACTTTTCTCTGCGACTTATTATCATTTTCTATTTTAAGCAAAACAGAGACGTTCTTTTCTTTTCACTTTTAATCTACTTCGAGGAGAAAAAAAAAATAGGAAATGCATTAATTTCTTCTTGCCTACCCTGCTATGTGCGGTATACATCGTAAAACATATGATATTCACAATAACTAACTATATAAATAATTTTATGGTTTCTTTTCTCGCTCTTCAAACACCGACAGGACAAGCTAAGAGTTAAATTATAAAGAAAATATCAAAGAATTAAATTAAAATTTCTCTTATAAATAAAATATTTAAACTATTATATTTTATTTCCTCATAATGTGTAACCATAATGCCTTCTTACAAGGGATATCATAACAAGCCCTCCTAAGACTTTCCTTATTTCTTATCTTGGTAAATATCCACGACGGAATGAAAGGATCTACGCCACCCGGCGTGTTCTACAAAGCCTTCATTAAAATGCAATCTCTCTTTTACAGGAAAGCTAATAAAAAGATGGCCGGTTCACGCTGAAAGATTGCTCTACGACCGACATTTAGACGTCGACTACGAATATGAGAGGAGGCGATGTCACACCAGGTTCGAAGATCGGTCCGAAAATAGCCGAATCAGAAACGACCGTTTCGACCCGATCGAGCGACCTCGAAGGAAAAATGGATATGTTTTTGAAGATATCTATTCGGATTTCGACGAGGCCCAGGGACGCCTTTCATTGTTCAGACCAATCAGACCAGAATATTTGAACTTACAAACCACTTATGATACCAAATTCAATTCGCTACCGCGTAGTAACTATTACAACGAGGATCGAAGTCGTCGTTACAAAAAGGATTATTACGACTTCAGAATCGAAAATGAACGAAGGAGGCCGCGAGAATCTTATGATATATACAAACCGTCTCGTATTGAGACCAATCGTAGCGAGGTCAGGTTGAAAGAACGAAGAGTTAACTCAAACGATTCGAGAATTATTCGAGACAGACCTAAGAACGTAGCCGTGTGCAAGCCGTTGCGTTTGACGGAACGGAACGCGAAATATTGGACAACGGATCCACCGCAGAAGGAGAAGAAGCCGAAACGAGAGGAAAATAAAAAAAATGTGAAATTCTCCGAAGTATCGGGTTGCAGGAAAATGGTTATCGACGATCCAGTTTGTGGACGAAAAGTGGTAGCAGTTCGTGAACTAGAAGTGTCGCTGGACCAAATGATACAGAACGGTTATTTTGAGAAGCACAACATACCTATACGCTTGCCAGAGAAAAAGGAAGAGATAAAAAGCGCTCTTCCGAACGGAAAGTGCTTATCGGGCAACGAAACACCGGCGCCACGAAAGTCTCGACATTTGCCGCAGGTTAGTTAATATATAGATAATATATGTATGTACCTAGTTAGTTTAAATAGACTATTTATAAAATCTATTCTATAGTGGATAAATAGTCAACTGTAACTTAATTTTTATATATGTATATATATATATATATATATATATATATATATATATATATATATATATATATATATATATATATATATATATATATATATATATATATATATATATATATATATATATATATATATATATATATATATATATATATATATATATATATATATATATATATATATATATATATATATATATATATATATATCTATATATATATAAATATATATAGATATAGGGGCCGTCGTGGCGCAGAGGCGTAAGCGTATTTACAGGCTGTAAACGCGACGGCTTGTGGGTGCGATTCTCACTCGGGGAAGATGGATTTTTCTATTTTCATTTTCTTCGCTACGTTCCCCGTTTTCCCACCTTTTAATTTAGGTTAAATAAATATAAAAAATTTAAAAAAACCTATTAAAAACTGATTCAAAGCGGCCAAGACCATCTGGAAGCAATGTCTAATAGGATTCGAAAATTATCTTGGGTCTTCAAAACTTTAAGACATATTGCTACTATTGAAATTATTAACAGATTATATATTACCTTAGTACAATCTGTTCTGACCTATTGCATTTCCGTTTGGGGCGGTGCCTCCAAACTAAAATTACTAGAGCTTGAAAGAGCCCAACGGTATTTGATAAAAATAATGTACTTTAAACCACTTCGATTTTCTACTGAATTGTTGTATTCCTCCTGTGAATTGTTATCTGTTAGAAAGCTGTACATTGTTCATAGTACTCTAAAAACTCATAAAAGTCTAAAATTTGACTCATCACTTCTGCAAAAAAGGACATATTACAACGTAGCTCCTATTATTAAGACAAAAACTAAGTTTGCCAATCGGCAGTTTAATAAACTATCCTCCCAATTATACAATAAAATAAATAAAATACTTAATATTTATCCTTTGAAAAATAACGAATGTAAAAAATGTATTACCTACTGGATTATAAACCTTAGTTATGAAGAGACGGAGGCTCTAATATTTAATAGTTAGTCTCTGTGATAACAATTAAATGATAATTAAAACAACATACATATCTATAAATATGTATGTATATTCTTTCCGCTAATAATTTTCATGCACACACACACACACACACGCACACACACACACACACACACACACACACACACACACACACACACACACGCACACACTCACACACTAACAGCTTAGTTTTATATTTTTATATTGTATTACATCTAATAATGCTTCTTTTTGTCAGTATTTTATTTTTGTAATGTTTACTTCTATTTCTTGTAAAAAAATGTATTAGTTATGGAAGAGCGAGGCCTCCTGACACAGGTTTTCTATAACTTACTAGGAGGTTCTCAACCTTGTGCAGTAGCTTATAAGAAAGAAACGAATAAACACTATTATTATTATTATTATTATTATTATTAAGACCAAAATCCACATTGTTTTCAAATTTTCGCTCAAAATTTGGTTAAAATTTACCCTAAATACATTAAGCATATACAATTTTTATGTTTCAATTAAAATGTTCGATATCCAATAACATTTTCTACAGCTATTAAATATTATCTCGGGTCAAGCTGTATAATTACAGTCATTAGGGCGGGCGGGCGGCGGTCGACAGCCGACGGTTGAGTAATGACGGGTCCTTCAGGAAACCTTTCGGACGGTCATGTAATATGGCTGTTTACATAATGTCATGTATATATAATTTCATAATATTACTAAATTACGTACAAACATACATAGCATTACGCTCTATCCCTAGCGGGGTAGTCAGAGAGAACGCAGCGCCAAACGCTGCGGTCCCTGCATACCTCTTTCGCCTCGTCCACTATCATTAACCTCTTCATACATGCCCTCCGGGGAGTCCTGATACTTTTCACGTGACCTTCCTCCAATATCTTTGATACTGTGTTTTTTAAAGTCAACCGAGCCGAGCAGTGTGACGCGTGGGTCTACAGCAACATTTTTGCAGTGACTTTATATGCTGTGGTCGTGGGTTCGAACCCATCGGTACTAGTAAAAATGTCTATGTTTATTCATTTTTTTTATTTTATAATTTCTACAAGTTTTTCATTATCACATAAATTCCTATGTTTAGTAACTTAGTAAACATTTTTGATAGTACGTTTTTATTGATACCACTTCAACTCACCTACTATTACGATTGAAGTTCCTTAAAAAATTTACAGCAAATTCCAATTGACCTTAGAAAACTCTCAAAAGGGGAAAGTTTAATAATCTGAATACAACAATCGAATGCTTGACCTCCGTCATATTGTCACTGCGCCAAATTGTCAATTAACGAATTGTTACACAAAATCTCAGCATAATATCATCGGAACTTTGGCTAATATCTAGCCTTGTACGTGAGTGAACTAGGTCGAGTATCGTTTTACGAAGTTTACGCTTACTTAGTCTTTGTATGAACAAATTTTGAATAGTATTTTTAACATGTCTTGAATGAATTTATATGTAAAGTTCGTGAAAAATTAAGAATTAATATAAATTATTTACTTAATTTTTTATATATTAACCTATGGGTTAGTCTATGGGTATAACGGTAGTCTATGGGTTATGATAACTGCAACGTAGACTATTTGTATTATAGGAAAATTAAAGCTTTCAAGACTACAGTAGTGTGCTATTACCATATAAGTACGAAAAATTAAGGCGTTTTTTTAATTCATATTATCATAATATTTATGAGATTTATAAGTTCTGTGATATTATATATATTATTTGAAGTTATTATGGATTAAATAAATAAAGTATAAGGTAAAAAACTTTTTATTAGAGTTCTTTTAGCTTCACGCTTTATGCCGCTCATAACCGGGTAGGCAGAAAAATTGCAGGAACCGTGGGAATCTAGTGTTAAGACACACCGATTTCCGCTTTCCGCCTTTTCTAGGCATTGTGTGTGAGTGGCGGAACTCAACGCCGCGTTTTGCCTAGTTGCCAGAGCGAAGTAAATATATTAATGAAAAATCCACCTTTCCTGAGGACCGTCGTGGCGCAGAGGCGCAACGTCTGCCTGTAACGCGACGGTTACTGGGTTCGATCCCCAGTCGGGGAAGATGGATTTTTCTATTTCCATTTTCTTCGCTCTGGCAACTAAGGCAAAGCGCGGCGTTGAGTTCCGCCA
Organism: Dione vanillae; assembly: GCA_037178615.1. Taxonomy (NCBI): domain Eukaryota; kingdom Metazoa; phylum Arthropoda; class Insecta; order Lepidoptera; family Nymphalidae; genus Dione; species Dione vanillae. The sequence continues at coordinate 275,233 of JAZFAU010000242.1, read as the reverse complement.
CTCAACACGCAATGCCTCGAAAACGGCGGAAAGTGGGGACGGAGTAAGCAGGGACTAAGTAACGGAGTGTCTTAACACTAGGTTCATATGGTCCCTGCAGTTCCCTCTGCCTACCCTGCTATGTGCGGGATAAAGCGTGAAGCTGAGTGGGAATTGAACCCACAAACCGTCCCGTTTTAAAGTGATTTGAAATTTGTATATAAAAAAATAATATACTGTATATAGCCTATAATATATTCTTTCATATTAGTTTCTATTTATTTATATTTATACAGATATATAAATAACTACTTGATAAATTAACCAATTCTCTTAAGTGCATTGTAAAAATAACTTACGACCTACTTCTCCTTTCAGCTAAGTTGACACAACATTATATGAACCAGGTTAAGTTATTTAACATTGGATTTGTTTAGAGAGAGGCCGAGTTGATAATATCAAAAAATCGATATTACGGAAACAATGACGATAGTCGTTCACGATTGTTTCTTCAAAGAAAAATTAAAAAGAAATGTTAGAATCTTTTGCCTATTTACCTATTCCCACAGAAATAAAGCTTTAGCGCTTCTATTCTTCCTATAGAATCCTTCTTTCCTTTCTTCATTTTTGTTCGAGAAGTTTTCCATTGATGGTAAGGCGCTGGTGGAGAAGTTGGAGAAGTGCTAACTCTTAAAACTGTATTGTACTTTTAAACTTTGAATTATTTATATAAAAAACTTCATTTAACCCATTTGCTTAGAAATAGTAGACAAAGACTTAAACTCTGGCGAGCCTACTTTAGATTTAGTTAGTTGACATGGAGAACCCCAAAAGAATTGCATATTATATATGTATATATATTTCTAAAGATAATATGTTTATGCACGATAATTATATACATATACATTATATTTCTATATATATAATGAAATAACTTTATGACACCGTGACTTATCTTACTTAGAAAATAACAAATTTGCTTCGCCACTTGACAGACGACGCGACGCGACGTGGGCCTGTAGTAGTAACAATAACCGAGCGGGGGAAATGATTAATTCCGTCTGTCCGTGACAGATTGTTAATTACAATCAAACTGAAGTTAGGCTGAACTTGTTTTCAGTTTCAACTGAAGGAGTAAATAGAGTATTTTCTTTTCTTTATTAATTATTTTACGTTGTTTGATCTGATGTTTGTCGTCTAGCTTAATTTGGACGAACATCAAGACACGGAATCGATTTTTAGTTTAAGTGATTTAGTCTACATTAAAATCGATTTTGGGCTCAATGCGTCATATTTTAAATTCATATGTAAAGCAGACAGCGTGATATTTTGACACTATGTTCTCTCTTTGGCCTATCTGCTATATATAGAACAGAAATTGAAAGATAATGTAAAAGTTTAAGGCAAAATCGCATTTGGTTTGAATAGGCAGTTGTTGATACGATATTATTCCTAAAGCTAAATCACCCATATTAGTTAGAGGACCGTTGTGTCGCAGAGGCGTAGCGTCTGCATGTAAACGCGACGTCTTGGGGGTTCGATTCCCACTTCAGAAAAATGGTCTTTTTCATTTCCATTTTCCCGCTCTGGCAACTAGGCAAACTGCGGCGTTGATTTCTGCTACTCAACTCGCAATGCCTCCAAAAAGACGGAAAACGGAGTGTCTTAACATTAGGTTTCTCCAGCTCCTGCGATTCCCTCTGCCTACCCGGGTATGAGCGGGATAAAGCTGTGAAGCTAAAAAAGTAATTTGTTTTAATTACCAACATTCCTTCATTTAAAATATCTGAGGCAAACAAATAAGCTCAACCTCATAGTAAAAGTCACGCGACAATAGGCGACCGCAACCGCAGAGAAAATCTGTTCCACACAGACTTGGACTTAGACCGACTTACGTTTGTGAATGAAAATGAATTCTTTTTTTTAAACATCACTATGCTATCTCCGATTTCGCATGCAGGGTAGGTTAAGAACTTAGAGAGAAGACACTCTCTCACATTTTTTATTAAGCTAAAACAGTAGCAGATGTATGCTGCTACACTACTATAGTGGGGTAGGTAGAAACGGAATGTCTTAACCCAAGGTTGTCTTAACCTAGTGTTAAGACATTCCCTTTTTAATAAAGTGATAAAAAAAATGTTTATTTCGCGCTTCACAGCTTCGCTTCAAGTTTTATTCCGCACACACCAGGGTAGGCAGAGGAAATCACAGGAATCGCGGGATCCTAGTGTTAATACACTCCGTTCCCTGTTTTCCGTCTTTTCGTGGCATTGAGTGTTGAGTTGCGGAACTCACCGCCGCGCCTAGTTTTCAGAAAAAGAATGATTATGGAATAAAATGTTATATTTAATACTTTTCGGAAAAGTGATTTATTTAAATAACCTCGCTCCAGAAACACAAACAAAGATCATGAACTCTGCCGAAATAAGGAGAAATACGTGGCTTAAAACTAGTAATTACAAGTAATATTTTGGGGTTAAAGAGTGAAACTCTAAAGTCAGTATCTAAAAACACATGTTTCTAAACCTTTTATATGTAAAAAAGATCCAATAACAAGTTACTCTTCTCTCCGTTTTACAGCATTAATTGACGTAAATTATATAAGGAATGTTGCTCATAACTTAAATATCCTATGTTTGTATCCACAACTTAATTAAATGCGAGAGTACAATAAATAGCAATTATGCTTTCTCACATACAATACAATATAATATACATATTACACTGTACGTAGATTTGCTATTATTACTCCGCAGGCGTAGTCTAGATTAACTTAGGCGCTGCTAAGTTAGTTTCTAATGTTTATCTTTTGCGGTCTCATATGGAGAGATACTTATGTGATAATTACAAATATTTGTACCGTTGTCATGTATTTACAAAGTAAGCGTGATGGTCGTAGGTTGAAGTCCCGATCAGGATAAAAAGATATATTTATATTATTGATGCTTTCTTATTGAATAAAATAAGTAAAATGCAAGATATGTTTGGTGCCAAAGCGGTGAGAGTAGTGACTTGACACTAAGCAGTTTTTAATCACTATATATTTCGGTTAAAAAATTAATAAATTTTATTTCTATTAAGTATATGTAGCTGATAATATTAAAATATAACCTTATATTATCAAATTTTAACGCTTAGACCAACATGGTGCAATGAAAACGTCAGATTATTATTACGACAATTGTGGGTTCGATCCCCAATCGAAAATTACCAATTATTTACATTATCCACTTTGATAGACATAACTTACCACTAAATGTAGAAACTCTCTTCACTCTCTCTTTTGATAAAATTTAGAAATAAAAAAATCGTACATTAAAAAAGGCTCTTATTAAATTTAAAGCGTATATTACAATCTAGGTCATTCCACTTTCACGATCCACTTTATAAATAAGATCATCACTGGTGTTAACATTAACTAGTAAATAAACTAGTGTAAGCCTTCTGACCTGTCCTCGATTATTAAGGTCTTAGGTTAGTCACCATTTAGTAATATATAGGACTGTCGTGACGCAGAGGCGGCTCTGACTGTAAACGCGACAGTTTTTGGGTTCGATTCCTACTTGGGTTCCTATTCTGCCACTCAAAACCCAACGCTTCAAAAGGCGGAAAGCGCGAATATATATATATATATATATATATATATATATATATATATATATATATATATATATATATATTATATATATATATATATATATATATATATATATATATATATATATATATATATATATATATATATATATATATATATATATATATATATATATATATATATATATATATATATATATATATATATATATATATATATATATATATATATATATATATATATATATATATATATATATATATATATATATATATATATATATATATTATATATATATATATATATATATATATATATATATATATATATATATATATATATATATATATATATATATATATATATATATATATATATATATATATATATATATATATATATATATATATATATATATATATATATATATAAAAAAGGAAATATTATGAATTGCAATTCTTTCAACGAAGAATATTAAAAACCTATAATTTTCAATATCTTTTATATAAAATATAATATCTATATTTGAATTGTCTATCGCAACCTATTATCATCGTTATTGCTCTTTAATATCAGCAGGGGCACATTCATTTTCATAATAAAACCTGACTTGTGAGGTGAGTACTTATCATCTTAACATCGTACAATGTACAAAGATCAAGTAAAATCATCTATGGAGTACTGCTCTCATTTACGGAACGCCTAAGTACCTATTAAGCCTTAGTCGTTTAAAAAAAATTGCTATGACTAACTATTCATACATACCCCGTTTACACTCTCAGATTATTTTTTTTCAAATAAAAGTAAATACATATTTAAATGAAATTTCAAATTGAATTTTGTAACCGGGATTAAGAATGAACTTTTAATACTCTAAAAGCTGTTTCAAACAAATGATGCAATGTTGAAAGCTTGCAAAGTCAAGGGGTTTCGATAATTACGAACCTTTTTGAATAAGGGTAGGGAGTGTTGCCAAAATTTCAAACGGTTCGATAGAAATTTTTCTTTTGTTGTACACTGTTGTAGGTTTTATTGCAAGAATATAATCTGAAGAATTATAAACAACAATAGTATAATCATGTTTTTGTTGAAACCCGTTGCATGTTAACACAATAGTAATTTTATGTAGGTATTTAATATAACAGTAAAGACGCGACAAGGTGGTCCGATTCTCCACTTTGAGAAATGTTATATTTATGTTATAAAAATACAGGTTTAAGTTTCGCCAATCACAAAGGCTGATTTAAAATTGTTTCGTTACTACATGCAAGATGTAAGGTATGAATGCAAATCCTACTAATATTATTAATGTAAGAGATTGTGAGCGTGGATATTTGTTCCGATCTAACACCAAAACTAACGAACAAATTTAGATGGATCTTTGCAGTAATAAAGTTTATATATCAGAATAATACACGGACTACAATTCATCATAAACAAAACCTTTCTCGAAACGCCATTAATAAAGAAAAGAAGAAAAAGAACAAAAGCTGTTTACTTTTTTGACCGACTAAGCCACAAATGGGACTGTACTTACATGTAAAGGAAATAAAAAACCTAGTAAATAGAAACAGTATTTGACATAACACCATTGTGGTGTGTATGATCCCCTCGTGAGTGTAATCGAAATCGGATGAAGAGTACTGAGTGTTAATCCCATGTGCTTTCTCCTTACCCTGTGTTATGATCACTTTTCATCCTGCTTAATTTATTTCAGTCTAAATATAATCGATTTTAGGATTGGATTATAGCGGTTACTAATTCGATTTCCACTATATGAAATGAATTAGGTACTTCAGTTCCTTACTCGGATAATAAGATAAAACGCGGCGTTGAGTTCCGCTGTTCAATACGTGATATGTTGAAGAGTTGGCGGAGTGTCTTAACACTAGAGTCCATTTATCTGCCATAAGAGGACCCTATAACCCTGCTATATGCGGAAAACACGTATATATGCTTAGTCTCTCAGTTGTAAGAGCCCAGGGAAACATAACAACTAGCAAGCGTTCCATAGAGCTTATGAAAGCTTATGAAAGTTCATATAAAAGCTTACACAAAAACCTTTCTCAATTCTAAATCCAGATCCTGATTCGACTCTTATGATGACCACGTATGAGGAACATTATAGAATTTTTGTAATTTTCTTTATTCTCGAACCCTAAAACGCGTTGTACTGGCAGAGCTTACAGTTCCTTGAGAAACAATTTTTTTTTTTTAGTTTTACGCTTTTATCCCGCGTATTGCAGGGTAAGCAGAGGAAACTGCAGGAACTATATGAACCTAGTGTTAAGACACTCCGTTGCTTAATCCCTGCTTTCTCCTTCCCCGTCGTCCAGGGACGGAAACAATATCCCTAAAACTTAATAAGTTTCTCCTCATTTAAAGATAATCAAAATAATTTTCATCCTGAAAATATCTGGAATACTCGTTTATTTTCCCCCGAAAATAGTCTACATTTTTAGGTGTAGATAGGTACATGTAATCTATTTCAAGGTCCAGATTTCGTGGCCTGCGCAAAGGGAATTAGTTGGAAAATCTGCTTTTAATTTAATAAGCGGCTTTTGCCTCCTTTTTAAAATAATATGCCTAAACCGTCGTGGCGCAGAGGCGTAACGTCTGCCTGCAACGCGACGGTTACTGGGTTCGATCCCCAGTCGGAGAAGATGGATTTTTCTATTTCCGTTTTCTTCGCTCTGGAAAACTAGGCAAAGCGCGGCGTTGAGTTCCGCCACTCAACACGCAATGCCTCGAAAACGGCGGAAAGTGGGGACGGAGAAAGCAGGGGCTAAGCAACGAAGTGTCTTAACACTAGGTTCGCACGGTCCCTGCAGTTCCCTATGCCTACCCTGCCTTGTGCGGGATAAAGCGTGAAGCTGAAAAAAAAAAACATGTAGAAAATTATAAAATATCTTATCGATCTATACTCGGAAAAATAATGATAAATGGAAATATGTATTTATATTTATTTAGATTTTTCCAGTTTGCCAAAAAACATAAACTGAAAAACTAATATAAGAATAAATATCATTAATCAAAAAAATCTTAGTGGACTTACATTTCTAAACTTAGAAACACTATAGCTACTGATAATTGTTAAAAGGTACATTTAAGTAGGAGAATTGTGGAAGATCCCCCTATAAGTTCAAGAAGTGGGCTTTTGTATACTCACTGTTTGACTTCTAAAAAGTTTTAAACGCAGGTTTTAGCATCACGTTTTATCCGGCACATGGCAGGGTAAGCAGAGGGAACTGCAGGAACCATAGGAACCTAGTGTTAAGACACTCCGTTCCTTTAGTCCCTGCTGCTGCGGAGTTAACTTGTAAATATTTTAAACGGAGTTAACTTGAAATTTTTCTCAGCTTAACCCTACATTCTGAAAATTATATAACAAAAAAAGAAGTCACACTATTTTGACACCTTTCCGCCCAAACAAGTCTATACAAATATAACACTAATATTATTTCTTGGTTATTACTTCTTATAAAAATGTACAAGAAAGCTAATAATAATATTACTATGAAAGCGAAATTCTTTGAGTAAAACAATTTTAGCATAAAACGTTTGATGACTTTTCCGTCTCTGAAAGTGGAGTTGCCACTTGGGATTTCTCATAAACTTTAACTTTTTGTTAAGTTAATCAAAATTAAGATTTTACAAAGCTTCTAAGCCCAGTTATGTAAGTTGTTTTATTTGTAATAACACACTTTTCTTTTTGGAATAATAAATAAAAATATATATTAAGAGGTAGTTGTTATGCTAATAATATTTAGCACCAAAGAAATCATATAAGTTTCGTTATAATGTATATATACAAAATGGACTGAATAATTTTGTATGAAATAAACTAAACATATGAGTTTATAATGGTTTATTTGTGATAGGTTTACAAAATTTCGTTTTTTTAGGTTCACGCTTTATCCCGCACGTGACAGAGTAGGCAAAGGGAACCGTGGGAACTACAGGAACCTAGTGTTAAGACATTCCGTTCCCTGCTTTCGGTCTTTCGGCGGCCTTCTCGGTGTATTGCGTGTTGAGTGGCGGAACTCAACACCGCGCTTTGCTCATTTACCATAGCGATGAGTGGGAATCGAACCCACAAACTGTCGCATTTACAACTAGACGCTTCCCCCTCGGTCCAAATTTATATACAATTCAGTACAGAAAATAAACAACGTCCCCAATATTTTATTTATTTATAGCATCTAACTGTAGTAGACCGTAAGTCCGACGTACGTGACGATGAAACTGCTATGTATTTTTAACGTGAAGTAAATTGCTGTTTTGTTTGGCGATATTGTGAAAATATACACTTCTACGTCTTTATGAGTTTGCAAAAGAAAGTGTTTTAGTAAAATGGTATGTAAAACGTAATAATAATGATTTGTTCCTTTTGGGTTCGAGACGCGTAGTCGTGTGCGTTATACACACAATTGTGTAATAATCTTAACGGTTGTGAGTTCAATTCATATTCTAAACAATTTGTTATTTTAAATGTTGTAAAATTTCACAACGACAACAACTCTTTAGTTGAAATTCAATGAAATCTGGTAAAAGATTGATCAAATAATAACTTTTAACTTAGATAAATATATAAATATATGTAAATTTAGAAAATAGAAACTGTTATAGAAAATTAAAGTACATCTAAATCACCACCAGATCCTCATGGTATTCCCTTTATAATATACAAAAAATGTTCATCTTTTCTTAAATATCGTAAAATCTGGCCTAGAAAGCAAATATCTACGACATTTGAACAAGTAGATTTTGTTCTCACTTTCAAAAAAAGACCAGGTAACAGGTCCAAAGGATATTAGACCAATTGCTCTTACTAAAACTCTATCTAAAACCTTTTTCTCAATACTACAAACGAAAATGATACATTTTATGTTTAAAACTAGGTACTTCAAGCCGAATTACCAGAAAGGTTTTCTACCTGAAATTTCTGGATGCCTTGATCATAATAGTTTGATAAATGAAGCTTGAGAGCTTCAGAAAATGTGAGAGACACATTATGGTATGTTGGATAGATTTAGAAAACGTTTTTGGATCAATACACTCATTTCTCTGCTCTCCGCTTTTGAGATATTAAGAGACAAACTTCAACACGCTCTACCTCAAGAAAAACATATATGTTTACATATACCTTTAAAGGTATATATAACATAATGTATATAACATAATATGCTTACATTATTTATAAAAAATGTTTTTTTTTTTTTAACTTAAAGGTGATTGCAGCTCTGGCTGTGTCTCTGGCCCCGTTTTCGGCGGGTCTCGGGAAAGGTTACAGTTCCCCAGCCATAGCATCCCTGCAAGGACCTGGAAATTCCACTAGAAGGGACTTCCAGCTGACTGATCAACAGGCTTCGTGGCTGGCTTCTTTGTCTTTTCTTGGTAAGGTTTTTATAATATTACTTAGTGGATGCAGAACTAGGCAAAAGCGCGGCGTTGAGTTCCGCCACTCAACACGCAATGGCTCCAAAAATGCGGAAAGCGGGGACGGAGAAAGCAAGGATTAAGCAACGGAGTGTCTTAACACTAGGTCCATATGTTTCCTATAGTTCCCTCTGCTTCCTCAGCAATAAGCGGGATAAAGCGTGAAGCTAAAAAAACTTAGTAGGTACATGTAGTAGAGATACCTACCTAAGTGTGTTTTTTGTGTTTTTTGTTGTTGATAAAACCACACATAACACACACACACACACATTCTACTCCATTTTTTAAATATTTCTGGATACATGTATTTCATAGAGTACTAGGTATATATTTTATTCTATTTAGCAACGTTAATATAAATTTTATAATTAATTTAAAAAAATTCACAGATTATTAATATACATAATAATCAACAATAATGTTGTTAACAATAAAAAAAAGTAACGTTGTTGTTCCAACAACCTTGTTTCGACACTTAGTGTTACAACAAGCCAATACTCGACGACTGTCTTTCGAGACATGTAAATTAAATTATATTTTTCAATTGGAATCGAACCCATAACAATAATGTTCTCCTTTTTGCCATAATGAGTTTGTATATATGTTGTATACTAATACTAATGTATTTTTATTAATACTTGCTGCTTAAACGCTTAAATTGCAAAGTTTGTATCGAAGTCATCATTCTCGTGTAGTTTTTGCTCTCAAACGGTTATCCATAAGCGATAAACATCTGCAACTACCGTTGCCGCTTTAGATTTGTTTTGTTTCTTTTTTGACGTGACAGCGTCTTAAATTAGGTTGCGGCTCGGAGTCACATATGAAAAAGGTAACGTAACGATGTGTCAACTGTCACCGAACTATGATCGGTCCGCCGCGCGTATCACTTGACATATGTACAATGTTTTAGTAAACAACATATATTTTCTATAGTTAAAATTTGTGCAATTTATATTATAATTATTAATCATATCAATAAATATTCTACCGAGAAAAAGACGTTGTCACGTAAAATTTTCGCCCGTAAAACCCACTTTACAGGCAACCATTTTTTTTTAATTTAAATGATACTTTTTTGGCATTGAGTTTCGCCTCTCAAAGAGAAATTTCTCGCATTCATGTTGATATCGGAGCTTATGCTTATTTTGGAAAAAAAAATGTATATTTTTAAATTTTTTTAGCATTTTCGCTCATAATATTTTATAAATCATTAAGTAATTTATATAAAAATAACAAAATATATATAAAAAAAAGTAAAATAACAAAAAGTGTGCGTCGGCCGGGAATCGAACCCGGATCAACTGCTTGGAAGGCAACTATGCTGACCATTACACCACCGACGCACTTAACACTAGTTATTACAAATTCATATCTTATCATAGAAACGATAAAAAATATTTTATACAAATGTTATATTTTTTATTGTTTAATAACAAAACTGCAAAAGTCTGAATGCTTATATATATATATGTATTTATTAATTGTAGTTTATCTGTATGTCACAATAATTCAAGAACTATAATTATCAATCTGTTGCTGGCAAAAAATATATTTATATATATTTCAATATATCTATATATGTAAAAGTTAAAGGTCACTCGGTCACTGACTCACCCATCACGAAATCTCAGAAACTACGAGTGCTAGGAATTTCAACTTCTGGATCCGGTTTAATAGAACGTTAGTGCTTACTTAGACGGGGTTTTATGAAATTCAACCCCGTAAAGGGTTGTTTTTGGGGTTCATACTTTGTTACTAAAAATGATAAATTTTGCTAAGGGGTTCATTTTATGACTTACTCAATATGGCTATATGACTATATGTTTTCGGGGTTCATAATTTATATGAGATTTCGCTAGTGTTAGGAAGTAAAAAATTTGCATATGGATTATATTTAAGACATAAGTACTATTTTAAATGGAATTTTGCAACATTCATGCCCTAGGAGTGTGTTCTGGGGTTGATTATAAAATTAATTTACTATATATAATATAGCGAAAGAAAATAAGTTAGCAGAAGTGCTGTGAAAAGCTAAAAAAATTTTGATGCTTTATACTATAGGATAAGTATACATTAGTATATAGTATACATTATCAAAAAATTGAGAGGCCCCATATAGAAATCTCTAGGGTATAAGGGATTGCAATTGACTTATGGGTGAAATTACAATCTTACTAACCGAAGCGTGTTTAAAATCTTAATTTTTATGTACTAAAGTGACAGTGATTACTGCAAGGACAAAAGCAAATATTTTCGGGGTAAAAAATTTTCAATTATTACTTAACCTCGAAGATGGAAAGATTTAGTAAGTAAAAGGTTAAATCAATATTTTTATAAATCGTACTGTTGTAACTAAAAAAATATTCTCCTGACATTATGTCTTTTAATATTTAAAAATAATATAAGTATATTCTTAAGGGAATGAGCAATGAAAATACCTTGCTTTAAACAAGTTAATAGTAATACAAGTTCATAATAACACGGACGTAGTTGCGGACAGCAGCTTCACGCTTTATCCCGCACATTGCAGGCTAGGCAGAGTGATCCGCAGGAACCATAGGAACCTGTTTTAAGACACTCGTTGCACACGTTGCTTTATCTCGGCTTTATCCCGGCTTTATTTTTTACATTTTGCATGTATATACTTATTAATAATCTTAATAAAGTTAAACTTTTTATAAGAAAATTTTTGCTAACGTATACGACTGGGACTTGGCTGTTTTATTTTATTCTCATATGTACATATCGCATATTTTAATAGTATAAGTATTTACAACTAGGCAAAGCGCGGCGTTGAGTTCCGTTGCGTTCCGCCACGCGATACGCAATGCCTCGAATATATACTAAAAATAAAATATTATCTCTAGTGTGGGTTCATTTAAAAATAATAAGCTATTACTCTGATAAAAAACAGAAAAGCAGGGACTATGCAACGGAGTGTCTTAACACTAGGTTCCTATAGTTCCTGCAGTTCCCTCTGCCTGGCCATGTACGGGATAAGCGGCCATGCCACGCTTCACGGGCGTGAAGACATAAAAAAAGTATAATTTGAACCCCAACCGGTCTATATCCATGATAGTTTCCAACCATTTAACACAGCGCACAATGCATGAACGGCCTAATCGAATGATTGGCTTATTCAATTCAATTCTTAGTAATATGTAACGTAACTAATGCGTAACGCGTGGCTTAGAGGTCAGAGCGCTTGGAAGATTTCCAAGAAGCACGGGTTCGATTACTGCAGCGTTCAAATTTATTTTTATTTATTAATATGTAACGTAAAAATTATTAAGTAAAACATTTATATATTTAATTATAACTATATAACTTTTTGAAGAAAATGGGAAAACGGAATGTGAGCTAGTGGACTACATAAAAGAGCTGATAATAGATGCAGGCGTACAAATAAATAGCCAGGAAATAAATAATGTCTACAGAATCGGGCGACCTACCAACAACAAAAATCGACCGGTGGTAGTCTCCTTTACAACCTTATGGAAAAAACATACCATAATGAAAAACAAGGCTGGCCTGCCAACAGGTACCTACATCAAAGAAGATTTCTCCAAAGAAATCCTCGAACAACGCAAACAATTACAGTCCCTAGTTGACGAAGAAAGAAAGAAAGGAAAGATAGCATTTCTGAAATACAACAAAATAATCATAAAAACACCTTCGCAACAAGACAAAAACCGCGATAAAAGGAAAAGAGAGGAATCTGTTTCACCGAAGCTAGCAACCCAAAAGAAAAGTAACAAGCAACAACCTATAACAAAAGAAATTTTGAAACCCGGCATACTTAACTACATTGAGGGAGGAAGATCCTCGTCACTATCAGAAAATCCAAAAAACTAGATTCTAACATTGATCCCCGGAACCGAAACAAACAACTTACTCTAATTAATAAACAACCAACACAACATAAAAATCTCCCAATACGGCTGGTCCCCGCGGGAGTACAAGACCATAACCCTCCAGTAAAAATTAGCAGAAAAACAAGCAAAATGAATATAGCAACATTAAACACCAGAACCTTAAGAACCCAAGATACCCTGGCAGAACTGAACATGGCCATCCAAGATTTAAAGTGGGACATACTCGGAATTTGTGAAATGAGAAGAGAAGGTGAAACAATATACGAATACCAAGATTATATATTATTCAGCAAAGGAGAAAAAGGTGGACAAAGAGGAGTTGGGTTCCTCATAAAGTCTACTCTGAAGAAACAAATACAGAACATCTTCGGGATCTCTGACAGAATAGCAGTGCTCAACATTAAGTTTCCTAACTACACGAAAACTTGGACTATTATACAAGCTTATGCACCAACTGAGAAAGCTGCAGAATCAGAGATCAATATATTTTATGCTGAACTGGCAAAAGTCATCAGAGATTTCGCAAACAACCATATTATATTGATGGGCGATTTTAACGCTCAAATTGGAGAGAAGCAAAACAATGAGGAATATGTATTGGGAAGACATGGCTATGGGAAAAGAAGCCCCAATGGCCAACTACTGGTTGAATTCTTGCTTGAGCACAATTTAACTCTTCTGAACAGTATGTTTAAAAAACCTCCAAAGAAAAAATGGACCTGGATGTCACCTGATGGTAGTTACAAGAATGAGATAGACTATATCATAAGCAATTTTCCCAAGGCGTTTACTGATGCAAGTGTAATCTCAAAACTTAACTTCAATACAGATCACCGAATGGTCAGAAGTTCAATTCGGCCAGCACCACCAAAAAAAGCAAGAAAGAACGTTACCTCTCACACTCCAGGCAACATCACCGCCGAGAGTTTTAGAGAAGTCGGACAAACGTTAATAGCAAAACTAAAAGAAATGACATACGAAAAGGAAAGCGACATCAAAGCTAACTATAAAAACCTGGAAAAACTACTCACTACTACTAGCAATTCCAACAAATGCAAAAGTAAATATGTGCTCAGTGAAGAGACTATCCAACTTATAGACCGCAGGAAAGCTATACTCGCTCAGGGAAAAAACAAAGAGAACATAAAAACAATTACAGAGATCAGCAAACAAATCAGAACACATATGAGGAAAGATCGTAAAAATAATAGAAGAGAAGTGCTAGAAAAGGAAATATTGAGAACAGGCGGTGTAAGGAAAGCCCTGAAAGACCTTAAAGAAACAGGAAAAGAGTGGATACCCAAACTACAAAGAAAAGGAAAGGATAATCCTACCACGAACAGGGGAAAAATACAAGAAATAGCCACAGAATTCTACAAAGACTTATATTCAAACAAAGATACACAAAGCTATTCACGTATACAACCATGCAGGAATGGATCTACAGTCTACCAGCCAGAGGGGCAATCTGAACCTGAGTTTTTGCAGAGCGAAGTGGAAAAGGCTATCAAAAGTCAAAAAATGGAAAAGGCACCTGGACCGGACAAAATACCAAACGAGATGTTGCGAGGAACTATTGATGAACTAGTCCCAATACTTACGAAGATGTTCAACCAAATTCTGAGAAGCGGATATATACCAGCACAATGGGAAATATCATACATAATTCTACTACACAAAAAAGGCGCAAGAGATGACATCGGTAACTACCGACCGATCAGTCTACTATCAAACGTTTATAAAATATTTGCAAAGATCATCTTGGGAAGAATAACAGCAAGACTAGACGAAAACCAACCAATGGAACAGGCCGGCTTCAGACGAAACTTTTCAACAATAGACCATATACACACGCTGAAACAGATAATGGAGAGGTATAGCGAGTTCAATAAGACACTTTATGTAGCCTTCATAGACTATGCAAAGGCGTTTGATTGCATCAGCCACAAGTCAATATGGGAAAGTTTACATAGGCAAGGCATACCAGAACTATATACTAATCTTATAAAATCTATATATGCAAACACTAAAGCTAAAATCCAACTGGAAGCACTGGGCAAAGAATTCCAAATCCAGCGAGGTGTCAGACAAGGAGACCCACTGTCGCCGAAGCTATTCTCAGCAGTTTTGGAGAATGTCTTCCGTAATCTGGACTGGGAACATCTAGGCCTTAATATAGACGGGAGAAAGTTAAATCACCTCAGATTTGCGGACGACCTAGTTCTGCTCGAAGAATCTCCAAAGAAGCTTCAGGAGATGATACGAACTCTAAACACGGAAAGTGCAAAAGTGGGTCTAAAAATGAACATAACAAAGACGAAGCTGATGACCAACTCAAAAATGGAACCCATTGATGTTGAGGAACAGCAACTTGAATATGTTGACGAGTATTGTTATTTGGGACAGATCATATCTCCTACAAACCAAACAACAAAAGAAATAATCAAGAGGATTGCCAGTGGGTGGAGGAGATATTGGTCCCTGAAGGAAATAGTCAAGTCTAAAGTCCATAACATGTCAACTAAAAGAAAGGTCTTCAACACATGTATTCTTCCATGCATCTCCTACGGCTGCGAAACATGGTCTCTAACCAAACACCATAGAGACAAGTTAGAAAAATGCCAGAGAGCCATGGAGCGGAGCATGACAGGAGTAAGAAGGCAAGACAGAATTAGCAATGTCGACTTAAGAACTAAAACTAAATTAACCGACATCTTGGAAAGGATAGACCTTCAAAAATGGAGATGGACTGGCCATATGCTGAGATCTAGGCAGGAAAAGTGGAGCCAAATTATAACACAATGGTACCCTAGAGATGGCAAAAGACGCCGAGGAAGGCAACAAATGCGCTGGGAGGACGAGCTTAAACTCACTGCGGGATCCAAATGGAGAAGAGTTGCTCAAGACCGCAAACAATGGAAACTACTGGAGGAGGCCTTTGCCAACCGGCACACTGAGTTGAGAGACATCCTGTAACACGACTACAATCACAAACTCAACAGTGTAAACCAAATCTCTCACCCAGCTTAAAGGGCTAAATAAATAAATAAATAATAAATAAAATATAACTTTTTACTTTAAACTGACTGATCTGGGCTATATAATATTTAGTCTAAATATATAGCCCAGCCCGTATTATATAGCCAAGATTAGGCAATTTAAATTATATAACTATGTATATATAGATAATAGTATAATAATGATTATAATATTCTTTATTTCACAGAACTAATAACATAGTGTAAGGAATAAAGCAAAAAAATTAAAAGCACAACATGGTAACCTTATCGCTTAAAGCGATTTCTTCCAGGCAACCTTTGAATGTAAGAGTTGTATATGAATGGTCGTTGTATATGAATGATATAGTCTAAATTGGGCAGCGTTTTTACTTTTAATTTGGCACGAGGCATAATATATAGCTACATGGTAGACACTACAGGAACTGCTTTCCGCCTTTTTCGAGGCATTGCGTTGAGTGACGAGTAGTTGATTGGCGAAACTCAACGCCGCACTTTACCTACTTGCCAGAGCGAAGGAAATAAAAAAAGAAAAACCCTCCTTCCCCTAATGGGAATCGAACCTACAAGCCGTCGCTTTTACACTCCGCCTCCGCACCACGACGGTCCTAATATACGCATAATAAATACTGGTTGAATTTTAAAAATCTTTATATTTTAATTTCCAGGTGCTCTCTTCGGTGGGATGGCGGGTGGTGCAGCTATGCGTCACGGGCGGAGATGCGTGCTCTCCCTTGCGGCTGCGCCGTGCAGTTTGTCCTGGCTTCTTACGGTACTAGCCACTTCAGTCAGAATGATGTGCATCACTGCGTTTTTGGGTGGATTTTGTTGCTCTATATTGACCATGCTGTCGCAGGTTAGTAGATTATTATTTGTTGATTTTTCTTTATATTTATAGTTAGAAAAGGTCATCTCCTTCTTTAAACTCCTTCTCACACTACATAGATAAATTACTATAGTCACCATTTGCTCTCTGTCTAAAATTATCTAGATATGATTCTGATATACATTTAAATGAAATATATTTTTTACTTTCAGACTCGAAACCTTTATTTTTTATGATTTTTCCTAATCCATACTAAATGTAGAAAAAATATATAAAGAAGGAAAATATTCAAGCACTTCAAGTAATGTATGGCTTAGTAGTCAGAGCGCTTGGACTTTTTCCAAGAGGTGCAGGTTCGAATGCTGCGGCGTTCAATTTTATTTGTTATCTTTAAGAACCTATTTTCTTTTCAAAAGCTTTTTTTACTAAATGCGCAAATAAGTGAAATAAATGTATTAATTCAAATAAAACAACTCAAAATTTAACGCCTATTAGTTATTAGTCACAAAGTAAATCAAATTCCAGATTAAATTACCCACGTTTTCTTAACAATAGCTGTAATCTTTATAAAGGAACGCTACAATGTATTTATAAAGTTCTTTTCATATGGCAAAGGAAAATGACCTCAATACTGTTTGTTATAAGACCTATAGAATTAAGCATAGAAAGTCTTCAAGGTCTGGCCAATTGTTATGTTAACCAAACTTTTTGTATGAAATGAAATATATTTGAAATTTATTACTGTCATAGAACTGAATGGTTTTGTGTAAAAAAATATTAATAGGAGGAGTGTCTTAACACTAGGTTCCCAAAAAAGATTTGCTTAAAAAAATTGGGAGGCTGAGGTAGTAAAAATGTACATACAGTATATAGTTTCACTAAATAGGACCAAATTTAATAATAATAGACATTTCATTTTAAAATGACATATAACTTCTTTTTTTTAGCTGCACGCTTTATCCCGCGTATTGCAGGGTAGGCAAGGGGAACTGCAGGAACCATACGAACCTAGTGTTATGAAACTCCGTTGCTCAGTCCCTGCTTTCTCCGTCCCCGCTTTCCGCCGTTTTCGAGGCATTGCGTGTTGAGTGGCGGAACTCAACGCTGCGCTTTTGTCTAATTTCCAAAGCGAACAATTCCCCGAGTTTGAATCGAACTCACAAACCGTCGCGTTTACAGGCAAACGCTACGCCTCTGCGCCACGACGGTCCTCATAACATATAACTTGTTCTCTAAATAAGCGTAACACGTTTATCTAGAGTAGTACTAAGTATTTTTAAACTTGTACGTGAGTAAATTTAATAAAAACATTATATATTAATATAAAATAATCGTGGCGCAGAGGCGCAACGTCTGCCTGTAGCGCGACTAACGCGACAGTTTCTGGGTTCGATCCCCAGTCGGGGAAGATGGATTTTTCTATTACCATTTTCTTCGCTCTGGCAACTAAGGCAAAGCGCGGCGTTGAGTTCCGCCACTCAACACGCAATGCCTCGAAAACGGCGTAAAGCGGGGACGGAGTAAGCAGGGACTAAGTAACGGAGTGTCTTAACACTAAGTTCATATGGTTCCTGCAGTTCCCTCTGCCTACCCTGCCATGTGCGGGATAAAGCGTGAAGCTAAAAAAAAAAAAAATATTGATAGCCACCGTGGCACAGGGGCGTAGGGTTTACTTATAAACGCCACGTTTGTGAGTTTGATTCCCAGTCGGTGGAGATGGATTTATTCATTTCCATTCTTCAACACGCAATGCCTCGTTAAAAGGCGGAAAGGAGAACAGAGTGTCTTAACACTAGGTTCTCTGGTTCACTCCGCCTACCTAGCTATATGCGGGATAAAGCGTGAAGCTTTTAAAAAAATAGATATTTTATCCTACATATGGCAAGATATGGCAAGATAGTAGTGATAATAACAAAATATAAGTGAAATTGAAATATATAGATCACAAGTATAAATCGAATATAAAATCATCATAAAGTGGGATTTCCTGATGGATTTAAATAAAAATCGACCCGCATAATCAGTACCGTACGCACAGTTCGAAATGAATTACGTTTTGTCCAATTAAAACTTCAGGAAATTATGAAATAGGGGCTCTTGAGTAGGTACACACTTTTAACTTTGACCTAAGTCATCATTTAAAGAAGACACATATTTATTATACGGTTTTTAAATTTTAACGCACCGAGTTTTGAACCCGCGCTTCTTGCCTAACGCTTGTAAGCTCTGCCCACTAAGCCATACGTTCTTCATCACGCAGCGTGGAAATTCTTATATGTTTTATACAACTAATTTTGTTGTTGGCATCTCTGTAGGGTGATTTTTCACAAATTTCCGCAACCCAAAGACGCAAGGAACAATTGTTTGGCGAGAGAGAATGCTACTAATAACTTTTGTAAAATAATTTTGTTATTTTTAAAGTGTTAATCCACAATAACACACTAAAACACACTAAAATTTTTTGAACGCAGCGGTAAAAAAACGTTTATAATATTTCCTTTAAGTATTTTTTTTACCTTTAATGTGGTGTTACATTTACAAGGATTCATAAAAAAGTAAGCTGTCATTTTCTAAATAGAGAATCATTAATAAATCTAATTTTCTTGCAACGTACTATCAGAATATCTGACTTTAAGCACGATTAACTTGACTTCGATATCCACTCGATACAATAGATTTTTTTATAGCTTCACGCTTTATCCCGCACACGGCAGGGTAGTCAGAGGGAACTGCAGGAACCATACGAACCTAGTGTTAAGACGCTCCGTTGCTTAGTCCCTGCTTTCTCCGTCCCCACTTTTATGAGATTATTTTCAGTTTCACAAAATGAAGATTATAAGTCACTGTCAAAGGCTAATTAATATATACGCTAAAAACGCTAATGTATGTAAAGATATTTATTTAGTCAATGTTTCGTTTCCAAGCGACACAAACAGGCCACAAAATTATATAACATTGGTACACCCTACTTTAAATTTACAGCTGAAAACTTTGTGCAACTTCTAAGCGATCCAAAATTCAAAGGCTCGACGTGGACTAATTTTAGAATTTTACAAAGAAAAAAGTTTTACGTTAACGCAAAGATTATTATTTATTAGTCAAACAAGCCTGGCAGCTGCAATATTATTTTGCTGGCATCATAAAGTTTTGATGAACAAGCCGGTCTTGAGATAACCAACGAAGTAATTTATAAGATTATTTTTTTGGTGCTACCTTTGTGTACCGTAATAGAATATTTTTTAATATATATATATATATATATATATATATATATATATATATATATATATATATATATATATATATATATATATATATATATATATATATATATATATATATATATATATATATATATATATATATACATATACATATACATATACATATATATATATATATATATATATATATATATATATATATATATATATATATATATATATATATATATATATATATATATATATATATATATATATATATATATATTATATATATATATATATATATATATATATATATATATATATATATATATATATATATATATATATATATATATATATATATATATATATATATATATATATATATATATATATATATATATATATACATATACATATATATATACATATACATATATATATACATATACATATATATTACATATACATATATATATATATATATATATATATATATATATATATATATATATATATATATATATATATATATATATATATATATATATATATATATATATATATATATATATATATATATATATATATATATATATATATATATATATATATATATATATATATATATATATATATAAAGAACGTGTATTTACTACTTACTGCTACAATATAGTATATAAATATATTCAAACTTTATTGTCAAAAGCTTAAGTAACGTAGTTCCGTTCGACAAATCGCAGAAATGGATTGCTTGTACGAGTATACAAAACGGATTTATTCCTTTTTCTTTCCCATTAAAGATGCCTGGTAAATAGAATCTAGAAAATATATAAATTTTGTTATTTTACAGGTGTACGTGAGCGAAATATCGGTGCCAGATATCCGTGGATGTCTCAGCGCAGTACTCAAAATAGTCGGACATCTTGGAGTACTCTTCAGTTTTACCATCGGAGCTTATCTCGACTGGCAACAACTGGCATTGTGTATATCTGCTGCACCACTACTTCTGTTTTGCACAGTTCTTTATATCCCAGAAACACCAAGCTACCTTGTGCTTATCGGAAAAGATGAAGAAGCCTACAAGAGCCTTCTCTGGTTAAGAGGCCCAAATTCGGATGTTGCCCAAGAACTAGCTACGATTAGGACTAACGTATTAGCAAGCAAAAACTTCAGTCAGAGGCAAAGTCAAACGAATAGCTATTTCGATGTGAGAACAATGAACCGTCTTCTCGGACCAATCCTAGTTACATGTGGACTTATGATGTTTCAACGATTTTCTGGTGCTCACGCGTTCTCTTTTTACGCTGTACCAATATTTAGGAAAACTTTTGGTGGGATGAATCCTCATTTGGCAGCTATAGCTGTGTCTTTTGTACAGTTGCTGGCGTCTTGTCTGTCTGGTCTGCTTATAGACACTGTAGGTCGACTGCCTTTGTTGATAGTAAGCTCAGTATTAATGTCGATGGCACTAGCGGGTTTTGGAAGTTACGCCTACTATGAGGAAGTTCATCGAAATCAAAGAATCCAAAATGTTATGTTTCATCAAACGGTTGGGCAAAATGATTGGATACCGTTGTTGTGTGTGTTAGTATTTACTATTGCGTTCTCATTGGGCATGAGTCCTATTTCCTGGTTGTTAATCGGTGAACTATTCCCTCTAGAGTATAGAGCTTTTGGAAGCGCGATGGCTACTGCATTTAGCTATCTGTGCGCTTTTGTTGGTGTTAAAACTTTTGTCGATTTTCAGCAAGCTTTAGGGTTGCATGGGGCGTTTTGGTTGTACGCGTCTATAAGTGTTGGTGGACTTTGTTTTGTGGTATGTTTTGTGCCAGAAACTAAAGGTCGTGATCTTGATGAAATGGATCCTAATTACGTTCAAAGTCTATCTCCAAAGAGATAAACAAAATCAGATGGTGTGATAGATTTACTTGGATGTCAAATTTTGCTCATAAAATACTTAAAAACAAAACTTCTAACATATATCCAATTGTAATTGACTAAATCAGATTTTCCCTTTATAATAAATGTTGAAAAATTGTATTCTATTCATAATTCCAAGTAAATTTATCTATAACGATATA
This sequence comes from Dione vanillae, assembly GCA_037178615.1. NCBI lineage: Eukaryota > Metazoa > Arthropoda > Insecta > Lepidoptera > Nymphalidae > Dione > Dione vanillae. The sequence continues at coordinate 253,206 of JAZFAU010000242.1, read as the reverse complement.
ATTTAACATCCAAGTCCACTTAAACGTTTTGGCTGTGCTTATTAAATATGACAATGTAGCCACAAAATTTTACCGTGGTCCTTTTTAATTATAGTCGTTTAGGTAATAATTATACCTTTTTGCATATCCTCTAAACCATATCTTGAATCGTTTTAGTTCATTATCTTAAACTTCTTGGAGATCGCTATTTGGTCACTTCGATAAAAGAAAGATCTATTTTCCTATGACATAGATAATCTATATTTTGATTTAATTATGGAAAATTAGTGCTATTACTTTTTTATAATTGGTTATTTATATTTTTATATTATCTTTGTTTCAAAATCCCTATGAGTATATTTTATTATAACAAAATATATTATTTTCTATATCCCACAAGATGGCCGCGGCTCATTATATCTACATAGAAGTATAATTTTCATTATATACCTAGAAAATATTTTTCTCATTACTTTACAATGAATCTACGATACTCTTTAATGATAATCACGACAAAATTATTCTCATTTGAATTTGACATTTGACAATCTAAAGAAGCAGTAGTAACAGCCGGTTGAATATATCGTATGAAGTGGTGATAAAAAGGTAAGTTTTTAACCGATATATTTTTTCTATCTCATAAAAATTAAAAAAACCTAAATTACAATTATCTAAAAATTTACATTCACAACGATTGCTCTTGCAATATTATCACAATTGTTTGATATTACTAAATATAATAAACTTATAGGTATAGAATCTGCGGCCTTAGCCAAGACGCAATTTGACGATTGCTTATGCTAACAATATGTATGGAGTTAACGACAAGTCACGTGACTTAAGAAGAAAAACGTCAACAAAATCATTGAGTCGAAATAGATATCTGAGCGTCTCTACAGTGGCAATCGCTAATTGACAGCCATGTTGCTCATTTTGACAGTCGCAGTGTTAATTGTCAACACTCAGCTATCGAAGTACGAAACCCTGCAGAAAACGCTAAAAAATTATGGAAAAAGAATTTTTCACCTTAATAATTACAAATTTATAAGTAAATTAGGAAGTTATTAAGTGAATCAATTAATAATTAATAATTACGTAATAAATTTTACGATTATTTCGTTTTATTTTTCAACATTTTTGAATATATCGGTTAATCATCATTATTTTAATTATTTTACTTTACTATTATCTACGTTTTTTTTAACATATATTTAAATTTACATTTTCTATTTCTATTAATATTTGTTTGAGAAATGTATTTTTTTAATCTGTTTTAATCAAATTAGTAAATATTAAATTCTTACATATGCAACACTGAAATATGTGACGTTACAGTCTTCACTTGACGTTTCAAAAAATGCAAATCACAGACAATATCATCGATGTCTTCTATTGACACTGTAGATGAAGAGTTTGATGTTGACATGTGTTGTTGGCTACCAAGTTAGCGATATCTATAATTTTTATCGCTGAAGCGCTTTATGGAATAGATACGGAGCGTTTTTGGCTAAGGCCTCTGTAGACTAATAATTCTTTCTATTGTACTTCAACCTGACTAAAAAACTGAACTGAAATCAATCAAAGGTGGCAGAAATTAAATACTTCATATCTTGAAAATGTGTAAATCACACTAAATATATGACATATTTTGTCATGAATATGTTAAAGTATTGAGAAATTAGAAGCATGTAAATTTAGGGAAAGAATTTCTGAAAGAGTAATAAGTGTTAGATTATTGTATAAAAGATTATTAGCCGGGATCAAAAATTATATGAGTTCAAGCAGAAGTTGTAAGAAAATGAAAATTAAATTGAATTTAATTGAAATTATCAAAAATTGTTCAATTATTCAATTAATTGATTTCAATGTAGCATAATTTTATTGTGGTTAATGAACTTTAAAAAAAACCATTTCAACGAGCTTTTTTATCATAATATGACAATAATATTAAGACAATAATTATATACGTAGGTCTCTTTTCTATGTAAAACGGTAATTTCCTAATATTGATATGAAGTAAAATATGATATATATTGAAACAAAATTGAATCTGCTATCTCATACTATATTTTCATATTCTACTTCACTCAATGCCTAGTGCTAGATTTTAATTAATACTTAAATATCTAGATATCTTTTAAGATAATCCTTTATTAAAATAATGATTTTTAAACCTTACATATTATGTACCTAATAACGAGGTCTTTTCATAGTATATTCTAGAAATAATTTAAGAAATAAAATTGTTTTAGATGGATATCTATATTGTTGTTTTATGCTTGTTGTACAATGTTAGCATTCTATTCTATTCTGAGTTTGTTGTTGATGTGTAGTTGTATAGTGTAGAAGTAAGGAATTCTTTTCGAGAAGTGCTAATTTTTATATATATATATATATATATATATATATATATATATATATATATATATATATATATATATATATATATATATATATATATATATATATATATATATATATATATATATATATATATATATATATATTGCTCTTGTGCACAAAACGCGGCGTTGAGCGAAATATCTTGGAAAGTTTTTTCCAAACTACCAAGTAAAAGAAAAATTGTTAAATGTAACCGTTTCTTTCGTAAATTGTATAAATTAATTACATTATTATACGTCTGTCAGTATATCATCCGTCTCTCATAGTTTATGTATATGAAATGGAGAACAGAAGTCCACGCTTTTATAAATCAAATCAAGTATCGAAATGGTCGTAGAAAAGCTACTGGTTGAGAAATCGGATATTATTTTTTATATGAAATAATGTCATTATTAATATACATATAACAGACATATGATACCGATATTATTTTCGTTACAATATGAAGATTTTAGTGTCATTTTATTCTTTTACTTTTGTTCACGCTTATTCTCGCTTAGTGGGATAATTATGTTTAACTGAATGGATACTACGCTATGGACAGTACCTGATTTAGAGACATTGTTGAATAGCGCAACTCAACGCCGTGGTTTGTTAGAAAAACAAATTAAATTAATAATTTTCAAATAATTGATATCCTTACTCCTACGCTTTACTGTTTCTATTAAAAAGCTGCGACAGACGAAGCTTTGAAATTTAAAAATGTAGATCATTATCTTTTTAACTAAATCAAATATTATTATGTATAAGCAAACATCTTACTTCTCATTTTAATTTAATTGAATATTACAATGGAATATTAATCAATCAATTAATTGAACATTATATTCATGAATTTGTATTTTGACGTGACAACGTCTTAAATTAGGTTGCGGCTCGGAGTCACATATGAAAAAGTGTAACGCCCGGTAACGTAACGATGTGTCAACTGTCACCGAACTATGATCGGTCCGCCGCGCGTATCACTTGACACACGTACAATGTTTTAGTAAACAAAATATATTTTCTATAGTTAAAATTTGTGCAATTTATATTATAATTATTAATCATATCAATAAATATTCTACCGAGAAAAAGACGGTGTCACGTAAAATTTTCGCCCGTAAAACCCACTTTACAGGCAACCATTTTTTTACATTAAATTCCAACTCATTTATTATAATTATTATTAACATTTATAAACTTCGTTTTAAATAATCATTACACAAATGAAATTATTTTGAATTTCATTCAGTGCATACTAAAATGTTTAAAAATACAGCGTGCTCTAATTTATTATATAGTAAATGTAGTAACTTATACAAACTTTCCCAATGTAACTCTTCTATTTTACTGTATATATATAAATATAGCATTCTTTTTAAGCGATCATATTGGTTCGAAATTGAATTATAATTTTATTATTTTAATTAAATATTCTGTCATTATTAAATAATAATTTAAAAACGTTATTAATAAAGCATAGGCAAATGTTATTAATATCAATTAAAAAAAAATACAATGTGATCGCTAAATTGCAATTTGATGTCCAATTAGAACGTTGCCTTGACTAGCTTACGCCTGCCAAAGCGGACCGATTGTACTAAAAATTTAAAAAATATAATATTAATTTCAATTAGTATATAGCTTTTAAGTAGGATTAAAAATTATAATTTTTAATTGAAATGGAGAAATGTTGATAATTGTTATTAATAATGTATAATGGAATTGCTCTAACATTTGTTTTGTCTGTAGGTGAAGACGACAATAATTGAAAATATGAATATTAATTGTTACATGAAAACATTTTATGAAAATATATACAACATACAATTTAAATCTAACTTTCAGATATTAAAAATTAAAATTATTTATTGGGAGTAATTAGTAATTATAAATGCTTGATATATGTAATGTAAATACTAGTCAATTTAAATTCCACAAGAAGGCCTAGAACCCTGCAATACTATACAGTATTAGAAAAAAAATTAGAAATATATATATATATATATATATATATATATATATATATATATATATATATATATATATATATATATATATATATATATATATATATATATATATATATATATATATATATATATATATATATATATATATATATATATATATATATATATATATATATATATATATATATATATATATATATATATATATATATATATATATATATATATATATATATATATGCATACATATATATAAATGAAAATCACAATCGACAAATTATAAAATAGACATTACTAGGTTGTGAATTTATACATTTTGTAGATTTTTATATATTTCAATAATAATATTATTAAATTATTAATAATTCGGCTTCGTGTTATTTCTTGTACAACGCTTATAGAATCATTTACTTAAGTGTTATATATATATATATATATATATATATATATATATATATATATATATATATATATATATATATATATATATATATATATATATATATATATATATATATATATATATATATATATATATATATATATATATATATATATATATATATATATATATATATATATATATATATATATATATATATATATATATATATATATATATATATATATATATATATATATATATATTTATTGATTGATTTGACTTTTATCAATAACTTATGATAAAAAAAAAATAATATGTTTTCTCAATATACACTATGTCTAAAATTAATTGAACACTTAAATCTTTTTATACGTTGTACGTTATTATTAGCTAACTTAATATGTTCCAAAGTGCTTTGTATCCGTAATTGTATAGAGCTGAAGCTTAGCCTTTTAGCCATCGTAATGTGTTAGAAGTGTGCCTGTTATAGAAATAATTCCCCTTTTTAGAATTAGACACTGAGCTATGTATAAATAAGTGTTACTGCAGTCTTATGGGTGTGTTGTGAGAAATACAATAAAATTACTTATACTGTGGCACTGCCATTCAAAATTTACAAAAATAAGCTTAATTTAATTATTAAATAATAGATGGCGCTGTAACATGTGTCAATAAATGTATATTAAATTCTTTTATTTCACTATTAAATTTAATATATTATGTTATATATGTAATTTTGTGTAGTATTTTTATATTATAACGAGCTCAGGATCAATTTTGTGTAAGATAGATTTAATTATAAGATAGAACGGCTTTAATTAGCTTAGATTTTCCTTAAAAGACTTTAGAGTGTACAAATAATAATCGACTTAACGTCAACTTATATCGATTTTAAAAAAATAGATACTTTTTCTTCAATATAGCAACGAATAATGTATTTAAATTTAACTAAATAGGAATTTTATCTTTATTAATAATTCAATAAAAAAAATAAAGTGACCAACATCACTATGTTTTTATAAATTAACATTTTTGAACATCTGTATACAAAATGTCATGTATCATGAAGTTATTATATACAAACAATGACTATAATATATATAATCTTATCGCCACATTTAACAGTTATTTAAGTTATATAAAAGTTAAGTTCTTTATCTTTCACGTCATAAAAAACGGCTACACTTTTTAAGGAAAAATGTTTAAAATATAACACGTAATGGTTGTATATTCGAATCCTATTCTAAATGAGATAAAGATGAATTGCTATTGTTTTATTTATGTATATATATATATATATATATATATATATATATATATATATATATATATATATATATATATATATATATATATATATATATATATATATATATATATATATTGTATATATCACTTTTTTAATTGGGTAATTTATAACGTCATTATGTTAGCGAAAATTCAAAATATTATCAAGGTTGCCTTAACTTATAACATAATTATTATCTTGAAATCGATATTATTTAATATTAATTTTATTTTGTTTCTAATTTTTTCATCGATTTAATTATCGAACTCTGTACAAACGTACCGATTTCGATTGATCGATCTGTCTATTTACTAGGTACGCGTACTACTTACGTTAGATTAAAATATAAATAAATGATAAAATTCCTATTTAACAGAATAATCTACAGCAAATGTCAAAAAGACAACAAAAATCTGACAATAATGTAATTTTACTTATTATTAGATTTCTCCTATATCGGAGGGACGGCGTCGTGTTGGCGCCCATTAGATGGTTGCGTGTGCTGAGTTGCCTAAATATATGACATTTTAGATTTACAAATGTTTTATTTTAAAATAGAGTACTCCCTTTATAATTTTTGTCATGTAATTTACTATGAGTTCAAAAACATGAAAAGTTGTAGGTTTTTTTAAGAGTTTCACTTTTTATCTCGCAATGTCGCAGGGTAAGCAGAGGGAACTGCAGGAACCATGTGAACCTAGTGTTAAGACACTCTGTTGCTTAGTTCCTGCTTTCTCCGTCCGTACCTCCCGTCTTTTTCGATGCATTGCGTGTTGAGTGGCGGAACTCAACGCCGCGCTTTGCCTAGTTTCCAGAGCGAAGAAAATTGAAACAAAAACATCTATCCTCCCCGTGTGGGAATCGAACCCTTAAACCGTCGCGTTTAGAGGCAGACACAACACTTTTTACAGAAACTTTAAAAGAAAATCCAATAAAATAATAGAAAAACTTGCAATAAAAAACACTGAAAATAATACGTAAAGCACTTACACAAGGGTACAGTTAAAGCTTAAACAGTTGAGGTGAGCCTCAACGCGTATTTCAAGGGGGGCTCTAAAAGGGGGCCTTAGAGGTTTCTAAGCCTACACTTAAACCGCCAATCCTAGCAACATACCAAGACACTTATTTATGTCTATAAAAGTGTTTTTATAAAAGTTTGTTTATAAAAGTGTTTTTTAGTAAAAATGCAAGCATTGAAAGTTTGTACCTGAAGATAAATTTGTGTTTTTAATATCTACACTTTTTTTCCTTTCTTGCTTGGAAAATTTAATTATTCTAATTAAATTTTAATTCTAATTAATATTATCCTTGGCATAAACGGCATAAAAGCTTTTCCATACAGTCTGACATGTATGTCCATTAAGACGTACAAAAATGCTTAAAGATACTCTGAAAAACATATATTTTAAATATATCATTGTATTGATAGCTTATCAGTATCTGAAGTTTTTTAGAAGTGACGTCATGAGGAAGTAAATCTTGATCTCTGTACATCTCGCTTAAGGTCACAGAGGGCAAAGGCAAGAACTATGTCTTTCAATGTTGGACCATCGTAGCGCAGTGGCACACTGTCTGTTCGTAAAAACGATTTTTGAGAGTTCAACCTCTTGAGAAGATTACATGACAAGACTCAGTGTGGCGTTGAGTTCCAGACCACGCATTTTCTCAATGAATATTTTGTACGTTTCAAATATTTTATTACTCATACACACTAGATACAGATAGAATAAAATACAAGATATACCTACATACGGATATATATTGCCAGCATATATACTTCTCATTATATTTATATAAAATCGAAATTGCTGATTCACGTCTCAATTGTAACATATGTTTACATATTTAAGTTTATGTCAAGCCATTGGATTTCGTCATCTTGTCTACATTTAAACATATAAGTAAATAAGATATACATATTTGTAATTTCAGAATTACTGAGTTTTTTTAAGTGCATATAGCATAAAATATTAAAAAGCTTTTGAAAAAGGTATGTGTCTTTATTTTTTTTATAATAGGAATAGTAAAATCGATTTTTATGGGACGAAAATGAAACGGGGACGGAGTAAGCAGTGACTTAAGCAACGGAGTGTCTTAACACTAGGTTCCCACGGTTCTTCCAGTTCCCTCTGCCTACCCTGCCTTGTGCGGGATAAAGCATGAGGCTAAAAAAAAATAGAAAATGAAAACTAAATTCAATTAATTTCATAGATAGTAATAACTAGTTTTTATTTCGGAATTCCGCAAGATCTTGGAAAAACAGCTAAAAAGCCACAGCGACCTATAATTCACCACCTGACATAATCTAGGATATCTTTATATAGTCTACATTCCTTTTATATACCATACCATAGTTTTATCCAATACACGAAAACAGACGCTTTTTGGATAATTGAATAATACTATAACTATACTAAAAGGCGGAAAGCGGAGACGAAGAAAGCAGGTCCCTGCTTTCTCCGTCTCCAGGTACCAATAGTTCCTGCAGTTCCCTCTGCCTACCCTGCCATGTGCGGGATAAAGCGTGAAGCTACAAAAAAAGGGAAAAAAAAGAATAATAATAATTTAACGTACGGAACAGCAAGCGATAGTTAATTTTAATTTGTATGTATTCGACTTCACGAAGTAAAATCCATATTTAATAAGTATTAATTAATACGATTTATCTAAATTTCTTTAGTGGAGTTAAAGCATTCTGAGCGTGCAATAACATCTAAATAAATATCTTACAAAAATAGCTCTGGATAAAGGTCACAGTGTTAACTAGTTAAGTTAGTTAGTACTTTGGTAATATTACAAAAACGAAGATTTTAAATTGGAGAGTTTGATTAAACTCTCCAATCTCGGGAACTGTTATTGCTTTTTTACTTCTTCTTGTATTGAGTGGTCAATTTATCGAGATATATATATATATATATATATATATATATATATATATATATATATATATATATATATATATATATATATATATATATATATATATATATATATATATATATATATATATATATATATATATATATATATATATATTACATCATATTAATCGTCTCGATGCTACCCGCTACCCAGAATACCTACCTACCTAATAACAATACTCATACAAAGCAAACGAGGCCCAAAATAAAAAGTCTTAAAAATTTGTAACTAAGAAAGATGCATGTAAGAACAATATACGCCTTAACTTATTCACTATATGCACTCCATTGTAAAATGTATATGCTTATATATGACATATCTAGAAAGACCTGTTGTTCAAATATAATCGAGGTACACAGACCAAGGGCAACATTCCACATAGTGCTGGCACGGCGTAAGGGTGTTTCAACGTGAGTTATATATTTTATATTTTTCTTTTATGATTAGAAAAAAATATTTTATTATTAAATAATATCCCCGGTTGGAATAAGTACATTTCTATGTTATGAGAAAAAAGAGTGTTAAGCGTCAGAATTAAACACTACTTCTGCCACTTAACTCGTAGTGTCCCAAATTAGTGCTTTAATTGGAGGGTTGAGAGTTTTCGTATCAAATTCTTATTTTTTTACTCTGCTATATGTAATAAAAAATAGAAATGAACGAATCGTGTATAATATAGTTGCTACTTGTCAGACTAAAATAGAAATATTTTATGAAACACATCATAAATGAAGTTTTGTATATTTTGAAAAATCCTTAATAATAAAAAAATATGGTATGACAAATTGATTAAAGTGGCTCTCTATAAAGAAGATAAGGTAAGGTTATTGAACGAATACAATTATAACAGTTACGAGTGCATTATTATTATTCCTTCATTCTTTATGAAGGAATAAACTTATTAATAGTTGATTCGGTCCTGGGTTCGATTCCCATTTTATTCATTTCCAGTATTTTTGTTAGTAATTTTTGAAATGTTTTAAACCTAATTTTAGTCCTTGAATAAATTCATTGTATTATTTTTTATGCCTTACGAATGTGGTAGCAATTTAAAAATGATAATGTCGAACACGACAAGCCACCAGCTGCTGCAATAAAACCTTTTAAGTCTTTTTGTTTTCGATTATCTCTCATAAATATGTATGTTATGACGACAAAAAAAATGTAATGTACTTTTATAATTATACAGCTACACAAACACAAACACTTGGTTGGCAACGCATCCACATCCTGAGGTTATATACACACATATATATATATATATATATATATATATATATATATATATATATATATATATATATATATATATATATATATATATATATATATATATATATATATATATATATATATATATATATATATATATATATATATATATATATATATATATATATATATATATATATATATATATATATATATATATATATATATATATATATATATATATATAACGTAGTAATTATCCATTTCCAGCCTGGCCCTTTAGAGCTACTGGTGTTGGTTTAGCTTGGCTCTACCACATTAATTGACTTGAGTTATGCGCACAATGTTTTAAAAAAAAAACATTATGCGCATAACTCAACTCAGAAGTTTAAAAGATCACTTACTATGCATTAAGCATTTAAAAACTAAAGTGATGTCATTTTCTTGCCTTAATCAATGTTTCCTTTTTATTCAATATTTTACCTGAAAGTCACCCGAAAATCATATAATTTTTATCTACTACGTATTACTATTTAATGATGGGTAATAAAAGTATACATATAACATAATTATATATTAATACCATGGCTATATAGGATCATGGTTGGTGTCATTATCATTTGTTTACAATTATAATTAAGTAGCTTTAACCTGTGACTTTTCGTCTTTAGGTAAACACTAATATAATATAGCCTAAAGGCTATAGCCACATGACAATATGGGCTAAAGGCCTTATAGCCTACCTCGATGAACATATAATACAATTGAAAAAGCAATTTGAACTACTTCTTGAGATAATCGTGTTAAATAAAACTACGAGGTGTTCAAAAAGTATCGCGAATTTTGTGTTTTTTCAAAAATTATTTATTTATTCATGAATATCTATTTTGTCCCCTTCAAAGTAATCCCCATGAGATATTATACACTTGTGCCAACGGTTTTTCCAATCTTCGAAGCACTTCAAAAATCATTTTTTTTTATCTTGTTCAGCTCCTCCTTCGATGCCGTCTTTATCTCGTCAAGTGTAGCATAACGTCGTCCTTTCATGGGCCTCTTCAGTTTAGGGAACAAGAAAAAGTCACAGGGGGCCAGATCTGGGGAATACGGTGGCTGCGGCATCATTAGTGTGTTGTTTTTGGCCAAAAAGTCGCGCACAAGCAACGATGTGTGAGCAGGGGCGTTATCGTGGTGCAAAAGCCAATTTTTGTTTTTCCACAAAACCGGGCGTTTCTGGCGGATTGCTTCGCGCAAATTGCGCATAACTTGCAGGTAATAAACCTTATTGACCGTTCTACCCTGTGGCAAGAACTCATGATGCACCACGCCCCTGCAATCGAAGAAAACTGTCAGCAAAACTTTCACATTCGACCGAACTTGGCGCGCTTTTTTCGGTCTTGGTTCGTGCGGCAGCTTCCATTGAGATGATTGAGCTTTGGTTTCCACGTCATAACCATAAACCCACGATTCGTCACCAGTTATGACCCTCTGGAGCAAATTTGGGTCGTCGCGGACAGAGTCCAACATCTCATTAGCAATGTTCATGCGATGCTGTTTTTGGTCGCAATTGAGCAATTTTGGTACGAATTTCGCGGCGACCCGTCTCATGCCCAAATCATTGATAAAAATCGAATGGCACGAGCCAATCGATATGTCTAGGTCCTCAGCAACTTCTCTAATGGTGATTCGACGATTGGCCAATACCATTTTCTCCACTTCATTAATTTTTTCGTCTGTTGTTGAAGTGCTCGGGCGTCCGGCACGCTCTTCGTCGTTCACATCTTCTCGGCCTTCTGAGAACATTTTGTACCACCGATAAACGTTGCTTCGGTCCAAGGTAGCTTCTCCGTATGCCACAGTCAACATTCGGAATGCATCCGCGCACTTAATTTCGTTTTTCACACAAAATTTGATACACGTTCTTTGATCCATTTTTTTGAATGGGTTAAAAATCGAAGACGATCCAAAACACGTGCAAGCAAAGCAGCTGTCAACAATTAAGTGAACATTCAAAATGGCCGAGGTTGTCGGCATAAGTGAGAGACATGAGTACCAACATAACGCCACAAAAAAATTGAAATTCGAATATACGTAACCCGCGAAAATTCAAAATTCGCGATACTTTTTGAACACACCTCGTAAGTCTTAAGCTTTATTAATTAATATTAGTGTAAACAAAACGTTCGAATACATATATTTGGCTGTCATCTTTTTTACATGGTTTTTGACTATCATGGAATATAATTAAGTAGGTTAAAGCCTACTAGCACTTCAAAAAAAATAAACAATGTATTTCTTTAGATATATTTTTTGTCTAATTCACATATTTCTCTCTCTCTCTCTCTCCCAATTCTGCACTCTCCGTTGTATATTTCAAGTGATAAATTCTTAATAATTATTGAAGTATAAAATAATTGATATATATATATATATATATATATATATATATATATATATATATATATATATATATATATATATATATATATATATATATATATATATATATATATATATATATATATATATATATATATATATATATATATATATATATATATATATATATATATATATATATATATATATATCGAAATACATTAATTCAATAATATCTACACTAATATACCTAAATAACTAATGACATTGAGGGCAGAATATTGACCTTTGAGACCTTTCGGAAAGGACAGAAGAAAGCAGAAAGAATATTGACCTTTGAGACCTTTCGGAAATGACAGAACAAAGCTGAAAGGTTATTAAAACTGAAAAGGAAATAAAGCTGAAAGATAGATTAGCTTGAGCCTCTAGAGCTGTAAGGACACAATCTTTTCCCTCTAAAATGGACCCAAATATTTACTTAAAAATTTTCAATTGCCTCTTATAGATGGTGGGCCTTTGGATCATTTCAATTCTCGTGGTATTGATTAGTATAGTACTATGGAAAGTACTTCCAAAGTTTTTCTCCAAACCTCTGCCTAAGGTAGACCCCAATGTATGGTGGGGTCCGAAAGACCTAAAAGGCAAGACTGATAACAATATTCGACCGTATCAAGTTAAATTTTCTGATGAAGTGAGTGAATTGTCTTCCTTATGTATATCATAAATATCAATTATACATAATATATAGAATTAATATTATTAATAATTTTATGTATAAAATAAGTTATAAAATATATTAACCATATATTAATTATTTTACAGTTAATAAAGGACCTTCGCGAACGGTTAAAAAATCACAGGAAATTAACACCTCCTTTAGAAGGTGTTGCTTTTGAATTTGGATTCAATACTAAACAAGTAGATTTCTGGGCAAATTATTGGGCAGATGAATACAATTTCAGTGAAAGGGAAAAGTTCTTTAACAAATTTCCACAATTCAAGACCAATATTCAAGGATTGGATATTCATTTCATAAGAGTTAAACCTGAGGTACGAAGTCTATTGAAATTTTCTGTTACATTCATAAAGAAAACTTATGTCTTATTACTATTTTATCTTTCGTTCTTTATTATTTTTTTATATTTTTAATTGTATTTAATTTAATTGGTAAATTGAAATCCAGCTTACTGGTGACCCATTTCTATTAAATAAAAACTTATCAGAAATAGTAACGTCGTGGCGCAGAGGCGTAGCATCTGCCAGTAAAACGCGACGATCTGTGGGTGCAATTCGCTCTCGGGGATAGATAAATTTTATCATTTCCATTTTCTTCCCTCTGGCAACTAAGCTAAGCGTGACGTTGAGTTCCGCTAGTCAACACATAATGCCTCGAAAAAGCCGAAAGCTGGGAACTGAGTATCTTGACACTAGCTTTCCACGGTTCCTCTGCCTAGGGTAGTCAGAGGGAACCGCTGTGGGATAAAGCATAAAGCTATAGAAAAAAGAAATGGTAAGTATTCATATTGTATATCTCAAATATTTTTCTAGGTGCCATCAAGTGTAGAAATTGTACCAATTCTCTTGTTACATGGCTGGCCAGGATCAATACGCGAGTTCTATGAAGCTATACCACTATTAACTAAACAGGCTCCCAATTATGACTTTGCTTTTGAAATTGTTGTACCTAGTCTACCTGGATATGGGTTTTCGGACGTAAGTATATATTTATTGATAGAAATACTTAAGGTGTAAAACTTCTTAAGGCGTTTGAAGTCTAATTTAAAAAAAGCAGGCCTTTCAACATAATCCAACTCTTAAATATTCTTAGGGACCAGCTCGCCCGGGAATGGGACCAGCAGAAATTAGTCTTATATTTAAACAATTGATGAACAGACTTGGACATAAGAAATTCTACATCCAAGGTGGTGACTGGGGAGCAGTCATAGTAAGCGCAATGGCAACACTATTTCAAGATGATATTTTGGGTCACCATTCCAACATGCTGTTTGTAAATGTAAGAGCCTCATGAACGCTATGTCCAGCCCATGAGTTGATACTTTTAAATCAAATATCGTAGTACAAATATTTCCAGAAATATTTACACTCGTAAAGCCTTTGTGATATGCATGTATATATTTTCAGAGTACTGGCGCACGTGTACGAACCTTAGTAGGATCTGTGTTCCCCTCGTTAATAGTGGGTCCTGAGACCAGAAGTAGAATGTACCCTCTTTACAAGTTCTTTTCGTATTGCATGGAAGAATTTGGATATATGCATATACAAGCTACGAAGCCTGATACTGTTGGTAAGTAATTAGATGATATTTGCTAGCACAAGTTGCAATATGTTTCCTTTCTTTTTATTTGAAACTAAACTAATTGAATTTGTTTAACTTTGTAAACTACAAAACCAAAATATTCATTCAATAAATTCAAACATTTCTTATTATTTCTACTTTTCTAGGTGTTGCCCTAACCGACTCTCCAGTTGGTCTAATGACTTACATCCTGGAGAAGTTCTCGACATGGACACGAGAGGATAAAAAACATTTACCTGACGGTGGATTGACAGCAGACTTTACAAAAGAAAAGCTGATTGATAATTTGATGGTCTACTGGTCTTCTAATTGTATCACAACATCAATGAGACTGTATGCTGAAATCTTGGGAAATAGAAATCGAGAGCTATATCTTGATGGGTAAGTTGTTAAATTTATATAGGCAAGCTGTCATTAGCTTCACTTGTATACATTTATTAAAGAAAACCCAACCATTGGGAACCGTCGTGGCACAGAGCATAGCGTCCACCTTTAAATGCAACGGTTTGTGGGTTCGATTCCCATGGTAGAAAGATGGATTTTTTATTTTATTTTTTTTTGCTCTGACAACTAGGCATAGCTGCCGCTGAGTTCCACCACTTAACACTCAGTGACTCGAAAGGCGGAAAACAGGTACGAACAAGCAGTGACAAAGCAACGTAGTTTCTTAACACTAGGTTCCTATGGTTCCTGTATTTCCCTCTGCTTACCCTATCGTGTGCGTAAAACTTTAAAAAAAATAACAAAAAACAACCATACAACTTGTGATCTACTTTTTGTAGCATAACATTTTTTTTTATTTGATTGTTCAATACATTCTTCAGTTTGTTCAAAATAAAAATGTATAAATGTATGTATTTCCAGTTACACTACAACAGTACCGACATGGGGACTGCAATCCCAACACGAGATGTTCTACCAACCGCCTAATATTCTCCAACTGAAGTACACTAACTTGCTGGGAGTAACTGTCTTAGACGTAGGAGGTCATTTCATGGCTCTGGAGCAAACTAATACTCTTTGTGGACGATGTGTTTAAGGCAGTGAACGCTTTCAGAGCATGGCACAAGAAAAAGGCTGAATTACTGAATATTCCAATATAGATTTTATATATATATATATATATATATATATATATATATATATATATATATATATATATATATATATATATATATATATATATATATATATATATATATATATATATATATATATATATATATATATATATATATATATATATATATATATATATATATATATATATATATATATATATATATATATATATATATATAATATATATATATATATATATATATATATATATATATATATATATATATATATATATATATATATATATATATATATATATATATATATATATATATATATATATATATATATATATATTAATATATATATATATATATATATATATATATATATATATATATATATATATATATATATATATATATATATATATATATATATATATATATATATATATATAATATATATATATATATATATATATATATATATATATATATATATATATATATATATATATATATATATATATATATATATATTAAGATTTTTACACATTTTAAAACTTTACTTTTACGTATCTTTTTATTTTTTCTAGCACCTATAAATGTTTATCTTTCTAAGTAATAATATAGTTAGAAAAATCGATTCGTCTAAAATAAAATTTACAACGTATTATGGCTTATTATGGTTTAAATCATTACTTACCTCACTCTAGTTTAGTTAAATATTTGACATATTACAAGTAACACAACATGTAACACCACATTCAATATACTTATCGATTTCCATTACCTGTTATTTCATAAAGCACTCTAATTTAAATCTTGAGCCAAAATATAGTGAATGATTACCTTTTTTATCATACAGTATAAATATACGTATGTACTCGTATGTATGCATATCTTTGTCACCTACCAAATTCTCCTACTAAATAGACCATTCAAATACCTTCTAAATGGAGTAAATTTTAACGAACCTCCAAATTATTTAATGATTTACTTGAAATTCAAAGGATTTTGTGGATATGAAAACAAATAAATTAGAGTTGGAGTAAAAAGAAATTATTTAGAATTCCTTTACATGCAACGTTGCAGGGAGAAGTCGCCTCAAACTTTGCAGTGCAGCGTCTGAGGCGTAGAGCGACATCACTGTTATACCACTAGCTCCAGTTTCTACCGCGTTCAAATAATTACTAATAACCCTAATATAAAAAGAACAAATAATAAATAAGAAAAAGTGAAATTTAAAACTGTAAATTGTAACTCGATGACTGTCGTGGCGCAGAGGCTTAGCGTCTACCTGTAAGCGCGACGGTTTGTGGTTTCGATACCCATTTGGGTTTTTCTGTATTAATTTTCTTCGCTCTGGAAACTAGGCAAAGCGCGGCGTTAAGTTCCGCCACTCAACACGCAATGCCTCGAAAAGGCGGAAAGTGGGGACGGAGAAAGCAGAGACTAAACAACGGAGTATCTTAACACTATATTCCTTTTTTTCCTGCAGTTCCCTCTGCGTACCCTGATGTGCTGGATAAAGCGTGAAGCTAAAAAATATGGAAAGATTTTTGTCGTTATTTTCTATATCTTTTAAAATAAATATATTAAAAAATATAATTCCACTTCTTTATTTATTTGGCATGTCTTTTATATGCGGCATTTACTGGTAAAAGTTCTCTAAAATTAAAATAGTTGTTGAAATTTATAATATTTCTTTAATCTGATGGATTCGTGGTGAAAAATTTTACGATTTATTTTAATTTTTTTTTGCTGTAGCAAGAAAACATAACACAGCGTTGAGTTATGTGACTCATGTATACAGCATATCTCAAAAATTAGGAATGTCACGTCACTAAATGTCCTATGCCTAACCTGTAGTAAGAGAAACAGAGGTAAAATTAAAAAAACAACAATAGAATATTTGACTTAAGGTCTAATCCCCACAATCCAACATCCGGCTAATATAAGTTTATCTCAAACGCATTACTAATCTTTCTTGTTTTTTTTTTAATTTTTTCCAGTTTCACGCTATATCCCGCATGGTTAAGCGGAGTGAACCTCGCGTTACGACTCTCCGTTTCCCACTTTCTTGCTTGTTAAATGACAGAACTAACAGAACTTCATCTTACTAGATTGAAGAAAGTACATTAAAATATTAAAAATATATTCATCCTTTCAAAATGAGAATCGAACTCACAAGCGTCGGGTACAGATAGATGCTATGTCTCTGCGCCACAAGGGTTTAATATTATATATCTTATATTCAAAAAAAATAAAAAATAAAAGATTAAAGAAAACCTTACATAAAATTCATATTTCAAAACCAACCAGTATGTCTACGTATGTCTGACGTAGATTCTGTTGCTGACCAAAAAATATAGTAACATAGTAATGCAAGGATAAACATATAGTAATATAGTATATATATGTTCCATATTAATATCTATTATTTACGGTAATTTTCCAAAGTCTTTCAAATCCGTTTGTATGCAAAGAAAAATATTTTAAATATTCGTCTACAATTTGTTCTATTGTAAATTCTATAGTCAAGGACAGCTTGTCTTCAAAATAGATAGTTCACTTTATTATTAAACTTGTATTGTTCTAGTCTTCAGTAACGAGGTCATGCAGTATTTGTTCGTTGACAGTAACAATATATATATAATTCTGATGAATGTCCCGCGCACTTGCGTTTGCTTCATTAGTATGAATGGTAAATTTTGGGGATGGCAAAGTCAAAAACCTTTTTGGTTAAAAAATAGAGTTTTTGAGACTGGCAAAATGGACCTGAATGGAGCTGATGAATCCAATTTAACGTTTGTGGATTAACTTGTAGAATTTATTTAATCAATTGTCAATTGAACTGTTCAAGTTCGAACATCTGCTATATTTTTTACTAATCCGCCTTTTCGAGATCTTTAAAACGGTTCCAAAAGTAAAATTGTATGTCAAAAAGTCGCCTCTCTAAGTGTGCGCATTTAAAACGCTTCCATAAACAATATGTAATGATAATATCAGTAATGACAAATTTAAAAATTGAGTACAACTCTTGACAGAAATTTCGATAGTAGGCTTTTGTTGAGTGCAAAGGTTTTTATGACCTGGACCTCTTGATAAACTTTAAATAAACTACTATACATTCCCATCGCAGAACAATGACATCTATATACCTAATCTTCATTATAACATTTTATTAAATTATTGTATCAATTCGCAGAACTCTAAAAGACAGTAAATGTTGTAAAATTATAAATACGTATACAATAGCTCTGAAGCTTGCAAAAAATCGAACCCAATATTCATAAAAATGAAAAGAAAATAGTCCAACTTTCAAATTATCTATGTGTTTTGTTGTACCTTCTATCTCACCTACGTCCATACATGTACCCCCTTGTCTTTAATTTCAACCTACCTAAAAAATTTACAATTTCACTATCTATTTTAGTAAGCATTGCTTAAACTTCATTTGGTACAGTAGTATTCATCTCGATATCTTCACATCATGACCTCTCGTACCTTTCCATTGTAAAGTAATAAATAATGATATGCATATACCACTATTTACAATGGAAAGGTACGATATTTTACTTAGTATACATTATAATATATTCTTTTAACAATCACATTACTGAACCTCTACATAACAAAACTGCATCTACTGCAAACGCGACTGTAAGTTTGATTCAAGACAAACGAAGTATTTATTTATGTCGCTAAACTCGGAATTACTTATATTTAGTGCCTGTGGAGAGAAAAACTGAGTGTAAAACTAAAAAACACTATTCTAAAATAATTAATAAGCTCGGACGTTATATTTGCTGCAACATTTATATTTGTAACTGTGATATTAAAAAATATATTTAGTCATATGTTGATAGAAGTAGTATAGTTATCATTTTCCTAATCGCTTTAGAATTAGACTGATAGTCTAATTATTCTAAAGCGATTAGGAATTTAAAAAATATAACTGCACTTAGTACTGATATGATTTAGTATTACAAAGAATTATTTATCAATAGATTTCATCTGTAAGTATTAAGTATTAGTATTAAGGTCCTCTTTTTCCTTTCAGTCACCACCATCATCTTCATCAGCCTTCTGCGTCATCCTTGCTTGTTTAATCAGTAAAAAGTAATATTAAAAAATTTGTACACATAAAACACTATTTATTCTCTATGCTGATTTTGATTTAAAAAAAAAAAAATATTTGCAAAAAGTTAATTTTTAGGCGAAGAATTTTTTAAACATTTGTGATTGAAATATCTTGCCCTAAAACTATACTTTATTATAACGATTTATATTTTGCTGATGCTGAAATCTGAAACTAGGAAACGTGAAGCAGAATTGAAGACAAAGTATCGAGGACATCATGATAATCATCGTAATCCATAGATAGAGATTAGCTTCAAACTCTATCAAATAATTAAAATTTGCAATTACTTTACAAAACCTTCCTTAAATGCGATATTTTTTTTGCATATAATTATTTTTTACCTTAAACAATCTTATCAGACCATAGGTCAAGTGCGTTGAATATTATCGTTACTGATAACCTAAAATAGTCTGCTTAAGGATGACTAGTAAAAATATATTTATGTAGCGCCATATAGACAAAAATAGAATTACATAATTTACAAATCATAACTTAACTAGTGATCTACTCTGTCTTTTCCTCGTTATTTTCAGAACTAAAATTAGGATATTTATAGATTTTAGGCAATTAAAGACAATATATTTAAAATGAAACAACATACAAGCTTAATTTATTTCTATTACTTGGTTAATTGACCACTAGTTCGCTAAAATTGTATGGATGGATTAATTTACCCAATTTATAAATATGACATCTTTACTGTAATTTCCATTCAATGACGATACCGAGAGCAACGACACATACAACGATACATGCAAACAGTACTAATATGATCTAAAGATTCCTTTCAACTGAATAAATTATTAGTATATATTAAAAAGAGGAAAGGACCAAGAGTAGACCCTTTTGGGACACTAACGCTGATTAGCCAGAAAGAAGAAGATCTCTGAGGACCGTCGTGGCGCAGAGGCGCAACGTCTGCCTGTAACGCGACGGTTTCTGGGTTCGATCGGAGAAGATGGATTTTTCTATTTCCATTTTCTTCGCTCTGGCAAACTAGGCAAAGCGCGGCGTTGAGTTCCGCCAATCAACACGCAATGCCTCAAAAATGGCGGACAGCGGGGCCGGATAAAAGCAGGGACTAAGCAACGAAGTGTCTTAACACTAGGTTCGTATGGTTCCTGCAGTTCCCTCTGCCTACCCTGCCCATGTGCGGGATACAGCGTGAAGCTATAAAAAAAAAAGAAGATCTCTTGACATTCAGGTAGTTATATATATATTTTAATAAATGTGTGTATATATGTGTATATATATATATATATATATATATATATATATATATATATATATATATATATATATATATATATATATATAAAATTAGATAATCTAATACTTAAAGGATGATGGATGATTAGAAAAAAGTTAAATAATACTTGTTATTACATATTCTTATCAACAATGATTACATAAAAAATATTCTATAATGTCATCGTAATATAAACGTTGCAGTAAGAATAAAAATATTGGTCAGTTATAGTTTTAACTTATTAGTTAAAACTATAACTGACCAATATTTTAAACCTTATTGACCAATATTAAAAAAATATATTTATTTTTTTAATTTAATTGAATTTAAACTATTCGAACTCAGGAATACTGTTTTTCTATGTAAAAAGACATAACACTGCGTTTAATATGGATTCCATAGAGTCTTAGACGGAAGGGGTTAAAGTTTACCCTGCTATGTACGGGATACTAAAAAAAATATATTATTTATTTTTTTATAACATTATATAAGGTCAAATACTAAAGACAGTGTCTCGAAAGGATGAAAGTGAGGATAGAATTGTCTTAACACTCTAGGCAGAGAGTGTTAAGAGCTATAAGCATGATGCGGGTGCTATAAAAATTAGAATAAACCATTGTTTGAAATATCTATTTATTTAATAATTATATGTATATTCGCGTAACCAAATAGCGGTATTTAAACTATTTATATTATTTATCGTTCTATTAAAAAGGAGACTGGAGAATACAGGATGTAAGCAAAAGAATTATTAAAGCACTTTATGTTGAAATTTTAAGTCAAATTGGCCAAAGGAGCAAGAAATTCGACATAATTTTGTTTCTTTATTTGTATTTTAATTTAGCTTTCACTGTCTATGTCTAGCCTAATCGTAGCATATTACCAGTAGAAAAAATAAATAATGTTCTCTCTACGGTTCAATCTAAAACTCATTGAAATAAAAATACTTGTCTAACTGAAGCAGTAATAGTGGCAATTTTTTTTACCATTAAAAAGCACTTATGACTGATTAAGAATGTTGACTGTAGCATACTTCGTACAGACCTCTTATCAAGAGATATAGAGCGGCGCTTAAATTTATATTCGACAGTCACTTACGTGACGTTGGCTTGACTTGTTACTTAGATAGTTTTAGACAATAATCATACAAGTAAGTGATATATATATATATATATATATATATATATATATATATATATATATATATATATATATATATATATATATATATATATATATATATATATATATATATATATATATATATATATATATATATATATATATATATATATATATATATATATATATATATATATATATATATATATATATATATATATATATATATATATATATATATATATATATATATATATATATATATATATATATATATATATATATATATATATGTATTTAATTATTATATATTTATTACATTTTAATTTTTAAATTTGAAATACAAGTTTAAATGTGAAATTTAATTCCCAAATAGCAATAACTAAACTCCTACAGTAAAAATATTCTAATTTTTTAAATACTATTTAGATATATTAATTTTAATCAATAAAATGAACTATGCAAATTTAAAATAACTATATTACATTTTTTTAAACTCTTCCAGATGGGTAAACTTATACTAGCTGTCCTCGCGGCCATCGTGGGAGTAGCAATATGGCTTCTCCCACTCTTCTCTTCTGGATCTCCTCCCAAGATGGATCCAAACGCGTGGTGGGGACCCATGGAACTGAAAGGCAAAGTAGATAACAGTATCAGGCCTTTCAAAGTCAAGTTTTCAGATGAGGTATGTATTTTTTTTATTATGACTTTACATTTTTACATATTATACATAAGATCTTTGATTTTTGCGATTTTTGTACCTTTTAAATGAAACAATTTAACCAGATTAATCGCGTATATTGACCTTTTTTTGAAACCCGACGTTTCGAACACTTTGTAGTAGTGGTCACGGGTATACTGAGATAACATTCCTTTTTGTCATTTGATATAATTATTATATCAAACTACCACCAAAGGTTTTTTTTTAAATTAATTATCAGTAGTTCGTGATTAATTTTCAGTAGTTCGTGACCACGATCTACTGTATAGTGTTGGAAACGTCGGGTTTCCAAAAAATGTTAATTTACGCGATTGATCCGGTTAAATTGTTTTATTTAAAATAGATATACATATTTTTTTGTAAAGAATTTCAACGCCAAGCTGCTTCGTTATTGAAGAGAAAATAATGAAAATAATAATTTTTCCCAAATCGAACCCACGATCCACGATCGACAGTCGCGTTTTTATTAAAAATTATTATTAAATATTAACTTTTTAAAGTAACGAAGTATAAGCGTTTAAATTTAGGTACAAAAAATCTTCATAGAAAAAGATAAGAAAATAAAATTATATTACATTATACTTCTTTAGATCTTAATCCCAATACATTTATATATTATTTATTTTACAGTTAATAAAAGACCTAAGATATCGTTTAAAGAACCATCGTAAATTGGCCCCTCCGCTAGAAGGAGTCGCTTTTGAATACGGTTTCAACACAAAACAAGTCGATGTCTGGACAAAGTACTGGACTGAAGAATATAATTTTACTGAAAGAGAGAAGTTCTTCAACCAGTTTCCACAATTCAAGACTAATATTCAGGGATTAGATATACATTTCATTAGAGTCAAGCCACAAGTAAGTTAATGCTAGGTTTTTTAAAGCTTAACGCCATATTGTGCTCATAGCAGAGTAGGCCAAGAAAGTTGCAGGAACCGTGGGAACCTAGTATTAAGACACTCCGTTGCTTAGTCCCTGCTTTCCACCTTTTTCAAGATATTGCGTGTAGATTGGCGAAATTCAACTCTGCGCTTGCGTAGCTGCCAGAGCGAAGAAAATTAAAATGAAATAATCACGAGTGGGAATCGAACCCAGAAGCCGTCTTGTGTATACGCAGACGTTGCTTTTCTGCGCCACAACGGTCCCTAAGCTTGTTTTTAGACTAAATCCTTTCCTAGTCTTTCAAAATTCAACAAAACAAGATTGATGCACGTAGCTTGTATACATATAGAGTATGCAGAATCTTACATGCGAACCGTTGCATTTCACTTAAAGCTTTTATATTAATAACTACTTCTACACGGGCTTTATCATTATTGTTTGCTACTCGATTGTCAATTAACTTACCTATGTTTCTTGATTTTTTTATATAGCTTATCCGTCAGATGTCCTTGATTTACATATGCATGATAATAAATAAGAAAAAAATATTAAATGCACATCATGCTGAATGATTCAATGCTTACAAGTTATTTGTATTTTATTGTTCAATTTTCAAATAAAATGAAACATACTTCGATTCATTTAAGTTTTTTTTTGTTAGTTTTTGTCACGCTTTATCCCGCATATGACAAGGTAGACAGCGGGAACTGCAGGAACCATAGGAATCTGGTGTTAAGACACTCCGTTGCTTAGTCCCTGCTATCTCCGTCCCTGCTTTCCGCCTTTTTCGAGGCATTGCGTGTTGAGA
Organism: Dione vanillae; assembly: GCA_037178615.1. Classification (NCBI taxonomy): domain Eukaryota; kingdom Metazoa; phylum Arthropoda; class Insecta; order Lepidoptera; family Nymphalidae; genus Dione; species Dione vanillae. Next base: position 228,376 of record JAZFAU010000242.1, on the reverse strand, counting down.
AGCGGAAATTAACTCCACGCTTGCCTAGTTTCCAGAGCGAAGTAAATAGAAATACCCATCTTCCCCTCTTGGAAATCGAATCCACAAACCGTTGCGTTTACAGGCAGACACTACGCCACTGCGACACGACGGTCCTCATTTAAGTAAATATTTTATTTTGTAGGTACCAGCAGGCGTAAAAGTAATTCCTCTTCTCTTATTACACGGATGGCCAGGATCAGTGCGAGAGTTCTATGAAGCGATTCCACTGTTGACGAAGTATAATCCTAAATACGATTTTGTTTTCGAAGTAGTTGTACCAAGTTTACCAGGATATGGATTTTCGGATGTAAGATTTATATTGATTAGGTTAATTGAAATATATAAGATTTCTTTTATAATTTTTTTGAATGAAAATTTATATTTTCTTTAAATCTAGAAACTAATTCCTACGACAATTAATTTGTATTTAAAAGGAGCTACTGAGGATAGAAAAAATACTTAAAGAAAACATATAAAAATTTGAACGCAGCGGGACTCGAACCCGCGCCCTCCTGTGAACCGTGCAGGTGCTTTTTTTTTTTAATATATTATCCGGGTAGGCATATGACTCCACTCCACCTAATGGTAAGTGGAAGTGGAGTCCAAGCGCGAAGACGACTAGTACTGGCAACAAAAATGAGCTGCACTAGTCACCCTCGCCATGCCGGCCCGCAAGATGCCTCTTCACGCCTCGTCTAAAGAGACGTGAAGTGAGCGACGCTTTGCCATGCGACATAGCTCGCTCAGGCACTGGTTGTACGCTGGCTGATCTCGAAACGCGATTGTATAGCCACTTCACGAGTTTTTCACCATGCGTACGGTGGTAACAAACCAGGCGGATGATTAACATCCTACCACCAGATGAGCAGTTGGTCGCTCAGATATCCCTTAGTCGACTCTTACGACACCCATGGGAGGAAGAGGCAGTGAATTGTATTCTTTCTCCGGCACTGCACGGAAGAGGCACTGAGCCATGCGTTCTACATCACGCCGCGTTGAAATTCTTATATGCTTTTATACAACTTATATCGTTGTTAGCATCTCTGTAGGGAGATTTTTACAAATTTCCGCTACCCAAAGACCATTACAAAGAACAATCGTTTGGCGAGAGAGAATGCTATTTTTAATAAATATTTTTGATGATTTTTTTAAAGTGTTAATCCACACTGAGGATAGAAATGTTAGCTACTGTTAACTTTGTTCGAGTACTTTCTCGCCGGTTGTTGCCAACTGAAGCGGTAGATTCCTGAAAGACCAATTTCAATTTCCATTATAAATTAACCATTCAAATGGCCTAATTTAAAGATTGTTTTGACTTTGAATGTAACTATTAATTTAAGAGAACTGTATGAAATATATATATATATATATATATATATATATATATATATATATATATATATATATATATATATATATATATATATATATATATATATATATATATATATATATATATATATATATATATATATATATATATATATATATATATATATATATATATATATATATATATATATATATATATATATATATATATATATATATATATATCTATATATATATATATATATATATATATATATATATATATATATATATATATATATATATATATATATATATATATATATATATATATATATATATATATATATATATATATATATATATATATATATATATATATATATATATATATATATATATATATATATATATATATATATATATATATATATATATATATATATATATATATATATATATATATATATATATATATATATATATATATATATATATGTATATATATATATATATATATATATATATATATATATATATATATATATATATATATATATATATATATATATATATATATATATATATATATATATATATATATATATATATATATCTTTATCTATCTTTGTGTCTATCTATCTGTTTATACTATTACTACTGTATTACACTATCTTATGCCTTAATTCCTCTATTTCAGCCAGCTGTTTATCCAGGTCTAGGACCAGGTGAAATTGGTATGATCTTCAAGAATCTAATGAATAGACTTGGTTTTGAAAAGTTCTACATTCAGGGAGGTGACTGGGGAGCGGTCATAGCTAGCGCCATGGCCACGTTGTTCCAAGATGAGGTTTTGGGACACCATAATAACATGATGGTTATAATGGTAAGATGGTTATTTAGTTTTATAGCCTTAAAAATGTTTATTCTAATATTATTTTTACTGTATATTTCAATACGCTTAGAAAAATGCGTTGTATTTTGACACGTACGACACTAGCTGATACTACAAGCTTTCAAAAAAATTTATCTAAAGTTTTCTCTGTCTAATTCTTTTTACAAGCAATATCTATAAGCATACTCATAATGCAATTTTTATTGCAAACTACTTATATATAATTACTAAACAAAATTTAAAACTAGGTGTTTTAATTTTTTTCAGACTACAGGTGCATACTGGAGGATGTTACTCGGAGCGTACTTCCCTTCGTTCATAATAGAATCCCACTTGTGGGATAGAATGTATCCTCTTACAAAATACTTTGAACATTACGTTGAAGAACTGGGATATCTGCATTTACAAGCAACAAAACCTGACACTGTTGGTGCGTAGATAATAGAAAATTTAGTACATTATTTTTGTCTCAATATAATTTTCATTGATGCATTTAAAATCTATAAAATTTATGTTTATTTCTTGTTTATTTGGAATAGGCTTTAGAACTTAAGATAAGTTCTTTATTTTTTATTAATACAAATCATCTTTACAATGAAATGCTAACTAACGCTATGTCAAAATTTTTCAACAAATATATGAATACTAATTGGTCTAGTGGTTAGTGGTTTCTCGCACATATATGCTTGGTTTTACCGGCTTAATACTTTTAAAAGATGGTAAAGTTAGTTCGAATATCGGCTACATCCTTTCGTCCTCTATCATCAGGAGTGTCACAAGGCAGTGTCCTTTCTCCTTTATTATTTTTCATTTTTTTAATACAATCTCCCAATCTCTTTCATCTCGTTATTTCTTAATAAATTTATTTTACGTTGCTCGCGACCCGGCCGCGAGTATCCTACCGACTGCGTCAATTAAGTACAATGGCAGTGGAGGATCCAAAAAACCAAATCTTTAAGTTTATTTGTTAGAAAATTACAATTTAACTTAAAACTAAAATGGTGATTACTTGCTAGATGCTAGAGACAAGAGTGACTTTTTATAATAGAAATTATATGTAACATTAATTAAAATAATACGTGAAAATGTATTTAAATATTATAATATAGCCGCTACAATTCCCACATGTTATCTAATATACTAAACTAAGTTATATGAAATCCGACTAAATATTCCAGGGGTAGTATGGGAACGTAGCAAGTCTATGTTTTGTAAGCTGTCCTTAAATAAATAAATAAAAAAAAATAAGATTTTTAAAAAATGCTCAAAGAAAACATATAAAAATTTGAACGCAGCGGGACTCGAACCCTCGCCCTCCTGCGAACCGTGCAGGCGCTCTCACCACTGAGCACATAGAACGCATTGCTCAGTGGTGAGAGCGCCTGCACGTTTTCTTTAAGTATTTTTTCTATCCTCAGTGTGGATTAACACTTTAAAAATCATCAAAAAAAAATTCCAAATATGCTGTTTCAGGTGTTGCTCTCACTGATTCTCCGGTGGGTCTTCTCACATACATGCTAGAGAAATTCGGTGCTTGGACCAGGATGGAACATAGACATTTAGCTGACAATGGATTAACCCGTGACTTCACAAGGGACCAGCTTATTGACAACCTCATGGTCTATTGGACCGCTAACTGTGTAACATCTTCTATGAGGCTTTACGCTGAAGTGTTAGGAAAAAGGAACCAAGAGCTATATCTTGATGGGTATGTAATAAAATTTACAATTAAATAATTTTGCCATACACGTTTTATAGTAGTTAACTGATTTATCGTTGTTTGCTAGGTAAAGTTAAAACACTTAATTTAGATGTCATATATTTAGTTAGTTAGGTTTATGATTTAAAGAGATATCAAATGAAACAAAATGCGTAATATGACTCGAATTAGCATCTCTAGGATTTAATTTAAGCCCTGAGTTTGCTAAGCCATATCTTCTTATAGAAACCTTTGTTATAAATCTTATACGATTATTGTAATATTTTTTGGGAAATTTGAATTTTATTTTTATGGGAAAATGATTGTATTCTTCCAATATCCGTACATTATAACTAAATATGTTTTAAATTATTTTAAACATTTTCGTAAAGTAAAACACTAAAATTATTATCACAGCAATTTAAAGTACCAATAGGCCATTTAAATTATGTTGTTTAATTTTTTTAGATATTATACAAAAGTGCCATCGTGGGGTCTTCAGCCTAAACACGAACTGTACTACCAACCACCTAACATTCTAAAACTGAAGTATACCAACCTCCTTGGAGTAACCGTTCTGGACGATGGAGGTCACTTCTTTGCCTTCCAGAAGCCTCAACTCTTCGCAGAAGATGTCTATAAAGCTGTCAATGAGTTCATAGCGTGGCACAAGAAGAAGACTGAATTGTAATATGTAGATGTAGCAGATAATTAATAATTTGTTAATAAAAAATGTTAAATTAAATATGGCATATCTTTTATTTTGGAGTAAGACATGGTTTTAATAATGGTATCGTTAGTATTGAACTGTAACACTAGATGTTAAAATTGTTTTATTAAAATAATGAAGACTAAATCCAGTGAAGTTATTAGCAAAAAAGGCGTTGCATTTTTTTTAATTTGAATTTTCTTTATCGACAGAGCATATAAAAATGCAATCTAAGTGTAAATATCAATGTTTTTTTAATAGCTTCACGCTTTATCCCGCACATGGTAGGGTAGGCAGAGGGAACTGCAGGAACCATACGAACTTAGTGTTAAGACATTCCGTTAAGACATTGCGTGTTGAGTGGCGAAAGTCAACGCCGCACTTTGCCTAACTTTCAAAGCGAAGAAAATGGAAATAGAAAAATCCATCTTCCCCGAATGGTAGTCGAACCCACAAACCGTCGCGTTTTCAGGCAGAACCTAAGCCTCAGCGCCACGACGGTCTTAATATTAATGTATTATACTATAAAATATAAATAATGAAATTTGAAAAAACTAACCGTATAACTCATTTTTATAAATTATCATTTCCAACCTACCAATTGAAAATTTTTGGAAATCTAAAAAACAACTCTAAAGAATCGAGAACATCCGTTATTTTTAGATAGATATATAGATAAATAGATCAGGTTTAAAATTCAATCTTCATCTTGTGACTATAAAATCATTTAAATATGTAAGTAAGTTAGTTTTACTTACGTTACAAATTTTTCACCTTCAATAATCTTTCATCAGACCGAACAGGTCAAGTGACTTAAATACTATCGTGACTGATAACCTAACATCATCAGGTTATGAATAAACTAAAATATATTTTAGTACTGCTAAAAAAACAAAATCTTAACCAGTAGGTAGTTTGGTGTTGATGGTTATGACGTGAATATAAAATAGAGAAAGAAATATAATGCCGCTCTTTGCTTAACCAAACCTAATAAAAATACTTATATTTTCATTATATTCTATGATTATAGAAAGCATTCGAAGAAATGTAAAAGGAAATAATTTTATCTCAGGAGGTAAAATTAGCGCCTAATGTCACTTAACAATGTAACGTATTTTAAAAGATGGAGAACTTAAGGCCAATTTCACTGGTTACTGGTTAACGCTTATACTTTAAACAGATCTTTATCTACGAGATATATTTATCTAAGACCCTTGAAACCAAAATTTGTTTTTCTATCCTCCAGTACACTTGCTATCCTAGACTTTAGTAATGCATTTTATACGGTTGATTTTGAATTATAGTCAATAAAAAATAAGTTAACAAACAATAAACATGCCCTCGAGATTGTTGTGAGTTATTACTTATATGATAGTCGTCAAAATATATATGTTCATAATAAATATTTATTTCTTTCTGGTGTGCCGCTGGGTAGTATCCTCTCTCCTCTGCTATTTCTATTTTTATTAGTACAATCTCTTTATCCCTTATAATCTTTTCATTTCTATGCAAGTTTTCATTTCTGCCCAACCATAATATTTCAATGTGGACTAGCCGGTATCTCATAAGATTAAATTCCTGTCGACAAAGGTTGTATGGACTTTATCGTAGATAAAAACTTTTCCAGATCTTAATCCACTGTATGTGATTTGTGCTCAATTTTATGGTGTAATTCGAAGGCAATGAAGTGAAGTTCCCATAGAAAGATTGCGAGCTACTATTAATAACTGTCCTCAATATTTAAAAATCTGTATTGCAGAAAATGAATGTCATTTTGAATAAGCTTCATATATTCTTAATATTTATCGAATTTTACTAATAAGGTTGTGTTCAAAGCTACTTTTAACAACATAATTTTTTGTTATATATGTTTAAAGTGCTTTCAAAAGTGTAAAAATAAGTGTACAGTACAATACAGTGCATCTTCGCAATGCAAGTAAGACAAAGCTTCTGAAACTTGAATCTGATAAAGTAAAACAATTTACTTCGCTAGAAAAACTCTGAAAATTTATTAACGTGCAACTAACTAAAATTACATTTATTTTAAAGTCACGAACAAGTATTTCAATTTCATTTATAAATGTAGATTAATTTATGAAAAAACGCCATCTCTGAATTTTCTAGCGAAGTAGAAAAGAACATTTCAGATACATAACAGTATTGTAAGTTTTGAAACTGTAATACTAGATGGTGCTACTTTACTATAAGTAGCAGGGGGTGAAATTCCATACAAAAATGATTTTCAAAAAAACTAACGCCAACTCTCGACCAGGGCATTAAATTAATTACACATGGTTGGTGTAAATGTGTAAATAAAGTCTTGAATGGCAAATAAACAACCTTTAATATGAATTACCTCATTAAAATATATACATATGCATCTTGTAAAAAAAGAAATAAAAAATTTAATTGATAGTCAAGTGTTTTATTTTATTAGAATATAAAACTTGTCTGGCAAAATATTACATAGATTACAACAATATTCATATGAACCAGATTTAAATTTATATTATTGTTTTAATAATTTAATTTAAAACACATTTTTTAACGATATATACCATTCTGGATATTTTAAGCTGCCATCTAGTGAATGTTTTTTAGTACTAATAACGCCCTCTGTCTCACGGGGTCAAAAAAGTTTGTATTGAATAATGTCGAGAGTTGCGCATCTATACCAGTATTAGTGTATAATCTAAAATAAGTATTGGACCTTCTTCTTTGATAATGTTAAGGTAGAAGTCCAAAAATATTATTATAGTGACAAACGTGACACTAAAAAATACATGGATTTCTAGCTTTCAACTTATTGAAATAAGTTAAAAACATACATATATTTGTATGTCGCATAAAAAGTTCAAGTCTCACTTAAAAAATATATTTTTAATATAAAAGATTTTTTAAATATTTATATAAAATAATAATTTTTAATATAAATCCCAAGTAATATATTAAATTAAAAATTTAAGGAAATTAAAAATACATTTTTTATAGTGCAGACCACATTTTTACATTCTATCGTTCTATATTACAAATATGGCTGTATCCTACATATTGAAAAGTGCCAGGAGACAGAACCTAGTGTTAAAACACTTCATACCTTCGTACTAACCTATCTTCCACAGCTAGGCAGAACCCAACACTATTTTCAAAAAAATCCAAACAATATTATACTTGATAAATATTATATTAGTACGATGACATCCAACATATGTATATAATAATGAATACATATAAATATATCAGTAATGTAGGTAATTCTTTCATAATCGGATAATGCACTCTTGATTGTGGTCTTGTGACACAATTACACAAGAAAAGTTCTGTTCTGGCATATACAATATCTAGAAATTATTGAAATACATAGACGTTTGGTTAACTTCATTGTTTATTATGCAGAAAAACATGAGGATGAGATAAATAAAAATCCACTTTATATTGTCGTATGGAATATATGGTAGTTAAACAATTAAAAGTATTTAAAAATAATTTAACACAATATTACTGTGTATATAAAGAGACGCCATAAATAAAGAGAAGAAGAAGAAAAATATTGTTAAATCTAAAATAAATATATGAAATAAATTGAATAGTTAATATTTAAAATTATGACTTTTATGTAATGGTATATTTTGGTAAACTAAATAGCATTGTGACTGGCAACATTTGATTGTTTACCGTAATGCAATGTGCCGGTCATAGATGATACACTAATACTGGTACCGGTTTTAAGTGTGAAATACTTGTTCGGGCTGCGCCGGCGCATGTTAATGTAAGTTTTTAAAAATATCCAACCAATATTAGGTTTATAAATGTATTATTATTTCGTTTTTTATCTGTCTTAAAGTGAGAGTATTTTTATGTTATATTATAATTGTTAAAACTTTCTTTTTAGATCACTGCAAAATTGTATGGAGAACAATTTTTTTTTATCTTCTTTTTTAAAAAAAAAAACGATATTACTTCATTTTAAATATTGTTAGAGCTTAATGTTTTATTTAATAATTTAAGAACTCATAAAGATATTTAACAATTGCAAAATGCGAAACCAAAAGCTGCGCTTTCTACTAGAAATATAGAAAAAAAAAATAAAATAAAATCATGTAAAAGTATTTTATTATAAAAATACTCAAATTGATTGAGTGCTTTTTAAGTTCATAATTAAAATAAATTGTCATGTAAGTTGTTTTATAAGCAGCTATAACAGTAATAGCTCTATATTTACTACATATATAGTTTGATCTTAGAAACAAAATGATGAACTATGTAAAAAAATGCCATAGCTACTTACTTCTAGTCAGAGGTCATAAGGTCAAATTACATTCAAGGTGAGGCCAAAGTACATAACAATGTTCTTATTGATATTACAGTGTTGTGAGCAAATTTTATCATCAATGATATTGTTGTTATGATAAAACTATATATCTATAGTAATATGTATATGTTATTTATGACATATCTTATATTAGCCTAAATATATATATTGTATATATACAGCAGTGATCAATATGATTAAATAAATTTATATATTAAAATCGAGTGTTTTTCGTTCCATATTACTCACAATATATTTTGCATTAGTAGAGATTATCAAAGTGTCATGTCATCATGATAATAATATATAAATTTTATTTGATTCAAATTTTGAAGACTGACGAATTAGTCAAATTATATGACAGAAATATGTCATAAAAAATATACCATTAGTAGCGAGGACCGTCGTGGCGTAGAGGTGTAGCGTCTGCCTGTAAACGCGACGGTTTGTGGGTTCGATTCCCATACGGGGAAGATGGATTTTTCTATTTCCATTTTCTTCGCTCTGGTAACTAGGCGGCATTGAATTCCGCCACTCAGCACGCAATGCCTCGAAAAACGGCGGAAAGCGGAGACGGAGAATGCAAGGACTAAAGCAACGCAGTGTCTTAACACTAGGTTCCCATACTTCCTGCAGTTCCCTCTGCCTACCTTGCCATATGTGGGATAAAGCGTGAAACTAAAAAAATATCTTTAAGAAAAAAGTTTTTATATATTTTTTATTACTATACGAGATATAATTGAAGTAATTCGTTTCTTTCATCATTTGGATGTTTTCCATATTTAATAAAATAAAGAACGTATCGTTTTTTTTCGAGGAAGAAGCAGGCAAAAAATATTTTTTTTGCCTTTAAATTTTAATTTTTTAACGGGATAATAAGTAGATATCCAGTTTCACATATAAAATTTCAAGTAACATTTCCGTTACAGATGGGTAAATTAATAGCTATCGTAGTACTAGTTATAATTGGTATAGCAACATGGGCACTGGTCCCGTCGCTGTTTCCCGGTGCACCTCCTCAGTTAGATGCTAACGAATGGTGGGGACCACAAGAATTGAGGGGCAAGCAAGATGTCAGCATACGCCCTTTCCAAGTCAAGTTCCCATTACAGGTACTCTATAGAAACAACCAAAAATCTTGCTAAACAAAGTTAATTTAAACGTCGTGATGCAGAGACATAGGCGACGGTTGGTGGGTTCGATTCCCAATCGGGGAAAATGGATTTTTCTATTTCTATATTTTTCGCTCAGGCAACTAGGCAAAGCACGGCGTTGAGTTCCTTCACTCAACACGCAACACCTGAAAAGGCGAAAAGCGGGAGACAGAATATTTTAACACTAGGTTCCCGCGTTTCCTGTGATTCCCTCCACCTACCCTGCCACATGCAGAATAGAGCGTGAAACTATAAAAAAATATATATACTCGAGTACTTCAAATGACAGAATTTTTTCTGCTAACAAGTTATACAAAATTTTCAATAAGTATTTTTAATTCTATGGTTCGTTGGCTTTGTTCCCAAAATGGAGTACAAATTCTAAATTGTAAAACTGATGAAGACAAATGTAGCCAAGAAGTTACGTTAAAAGGGACATGACAAGTTTTCCAGACCCATTCTAAGTAATTTACAGTTTATTACGGTATGTTATTCTATCTTGTATCACATTTTGTAGATGATAAATGATCTGAAAGATCGTCTCAAGAATCATCGCACGTTAGTACCACCTTTAGAAAACATTGGCTTCGAATACGGTTTCAACTCTAAACAAATCGATCCGTGGGTGAAATATTGGTCGGAAAAATACAATTTCACTGAAAGGGAGAGACTTTTCAACAGATATCCTCAATTCAAGACAAATATACAAGGACTGGATATTCATTTTATTAGGTACAAGCCACAGGTGAGATATATTGTAATCTAAGAATGAATTAACTCAACTTGTTTAATTTTTACATAAGATTTGATAAATAAAACATGGATTAAGATAATGTCTAAGTTAGTACGAAGTTCTTGTCAAAATTTGTAAAATCTTTGGAGAAATCAAGTACAGCTTTTGTTTTGTTGTTTCAAAGTAAAAGGGCTTTGAAAGAAAATTCAGCTTATACGGCCATCAGACCATTAAGACATGTGAATAACCGAGTCACTTTATAAATGATTATGTCATCCGTTTATTTAAGTAAAATTATCATATTGAGTAGAATATTGGAAATAGAAAGTCTTTTTTGTGCTTTATAGGTTTTACCTAGTTAAGGAAAAAAATGAAACAAAAAATAAATATTTTTATTGAAATTACACGTTGCAGTTATAAGTTATTACATAATTAATGGTTTTTAAATGCCAACCTAGGGAATAAAATGCTCGCTCCAGTCTGTTTCAAATGTGTCATTGTCTAAAATGAATTAGTGTAAATTTCTATGACCATTTAAAAAATACATCCCGTTGAATTTTTTCTGCCGGTTCTTCTCAGGTCTGAGGCATTAACTTTAATGAACCGGTGGTAATGTGGGGACAGAGCAAGCAAGGACTAAGCGCGAGTGTCTTAACACTAGGTTGCTATGGTCCCTGCAGTTCCCTTTGCCTACCCTGCCATGTGCGGGATAAAGTGTGAACACATAATAAAAGAAATGATAAGCGGGATAAAGCTTGAAGCTAAAAAAAGAATTCAAAATTTGCATTGATTTAATGTGAGTTAAACGTAAATTGCCAACTCTGGATACATTAATTACTAGGTTTTTTTAACAAGGTACCGGCCGGTGTACAAACAGTTCCACTACTGTTAATGCACGGTTGGCCGGGTTCAGTACGTGAGTTCTTTGAGGCTATACCGCTACTTACTGCGCAGAGGCAAGGTTATGACTTCGTCTTTGAAGTAATCGTGCCAAGTTTACCTGGTTATGGGTTTTCTGACGTAAGTACATATATTACAGTTTTATGTGTAGTTAACGATAATAATACTAACGTATGAACAAAACGACTCGAATGATTATCTATAAAAAATAACTATTAAAGTAAATACTCTTTTAGGTAGAATGAATATTTATAATATTCTTAAATGATTGAGAAATAAAAAATATCACTATAGTAAAGACGACATATATCTTATAAGTAAATAAGAAGGGGAATATGTTTACATTGACTGAATATATGAATCTGAAAGTTTAATATAATATTTAAAAAGAAGATGGCTTATATTCCCAATCGGGAAATATTTCAGTTCCATTTTCTTTACTCTGGCAAGAAGGCATGCATGTCGTTGAGTTCCGCCACTTAACACACAATGCCTTAAAAGGCAGAAAGCGGGGAATGGAGATTTTTAACACTAGGTTCGGTATAAAGTTTGAAACAAAAGCGTATATCCTTTTCGAGGCGCCGCTGGTGATAGTTCAAAATCAGTCTCTATTCTAGAGTAATGGTTTGTTTTAATTTTCAGTGCGATGGCGTTGTTAAGATCGACATATTGTGTAAATTTTAATTTTTCAAATGACAAATTTCTCTCTGATTACCCTACAAGTATGTGAAAACGATAAAAATAAAAAGTTTTTTAAGCAATAACTAGTTAAAGTAGAGTAATAATTGCAGGCAGCAGTTCGTCCAGGTCTTGCGGCAGCTCAAGTAGGCGTGATCTTCAATAATCTAATGAACAGACTTGGCCATAAGAAATACTATATCCAAGGTGGCGATTGGGGGGCGGTTATTGGAAGTATAATGGCAACTATGTATCCTAACGATATATTGGGATACCACTCGAACATGCTGCATACTCAAGTAAGTATCTGAAAATAAATGGATAGACAAATAGATAGATAGATAGATTCTTTGTTGCATCCATAAGATAAAATAATTTATAAAACAAACTGTAACTGTGTTGCAAACTGTACAGGTACGGTTGTGGGCTGAAAATTTCCAATTTTTTAACGTTTCCAAATACATTACCAAATTTATTATCTAAATTTAATATGTCTTAAACATTTCTTTCAGAATATTTGCTCTCAAATTCGTACGTTTATCGGCTCTGTATTTCCATCTCTAGTGGTCGACTCTCACTTAGCAGACAGAATGTATCCACTTTCTAAATACTTCGCATATCTTATGGAGGAATTTGGTTACATGCATTTGCAAGCTACGAAGCCTGATACTATTGGTATGTTTAATGAAAAAGTGTATACAAAATTGTTGGTATTTTTATGGCTTTAAGCTTTATCCCGACACGGCAGGGTAGGCAGAGAAAACTGCAGGAACCATAGGAACTTAGTGTTAAGACACTCCGTTGCTTCGTCCCTGCTTTCTCCATGCATGTCTGTTCCATTCAATTAAAATTAAAATATTTCTATAGAATATGATCTATTCCAATTTCATTGCCATATTAATTAAAGTTAATTTCAAAGAGACTGAACTTAAATATTTTGTTAAAAAAATACTTAGGAAATTAAAAGAAGATGGCTTATATTCCCATCTAGCCGCTCAATTCAGTTCTTTTAGAACATTCATACTTTCCGCACTTGAAAATCTACAACTTCAAGTGAAATATCTAAGTGAACATCAAGATCAGCTTGAAACTAACAGCAGGAAGAAAGTTTTATTGGTCCACGGTATTAAAGAAACTAAATCTGAAGATATCACCAATGTCACCGTAGAAACACTGTCACATCATCTTCACATGCCAGATCTTAACAAGCAAGATGTCAGCTATTGTCATCGTATTGGCAGCTCTAAAGGTGATAAAACCAGGCCAGTGTTGATCAAGTTCAAGCAATTATCAGTAAGGAATCATGTATGGTATTCTAAAACTAAACTAAAGGGATCGGGTTGCACAATCTCTGAATTCCTAACTAAAAATAGACATGAAGCTTTTATGACTGCTAGACAGCGTGTTGGGCTTTCCAACTGTTGGACTAAAAATGGGGCTGTCTTTGTAATTGCTCCGGATGGGTCTCGACACCGCATATGTTCAAGATCAGACTTAGACATCATTCCTGGTCTAAATGACGGCGTGTTGCCGCCTACTGGTGCAGATGCTGATGCCGTCAAAAGTTCAAAACCCAGAACAGCCCCTCCAGCTCTTGCAAATCGGTCTAAACGTGTTGTCAAAAAGTGACGTCGTTCCGGTATATCTTCCTTTGTTTACCTACTATAGATGTTGTTTTAGTTGAATAATTGTGAAATGATATTATATTACTTTAGTTAACTGCATGCCATATTAAATTGTTTAACGTATTATCAGCTTTATAATTAACTTTTTACGTATTTACTTTTTCGGAAACGTCACTTGATGATATTTGTTGTTGATTTGTTCAGTATTGACAGCTGTCAAGATTTAACGGTTGCGTTCAATATTGCGAAATATTCACCGAGTGTAATTTTTATAACTGTTGATCATTATAATTCTTTTTTTTTCCCTTTTAATGTGTTATCTTTACAGTAGATTTGTTTTTTTTTTTTTGTCTTAACTTTTAATTTATTATGGTTTGTTATTTTATAATTAGTTCTAGTGCTTGGTTTTCATAAAATACCGTATTTCTAGTTGGCGAATTATGTTTTGTTTTGCTGGTGGGTGTACAAATGGTACGGTTTTACCTTTATTTTATTTTTTATTTATTCTGTTGTTCTTTCTGTACTTTTATATTACGTTTTTTTTTTTTTTTTTTTTTTTTTTTATTTTTTATTTTTATATTTATCTATATATATATTTTGTTTTTTTTTTTTTTTTGAACAAATATATATTTATATTTTATTTTTATTTATCTTACGTATCTTTTTAGACATGCATAGCAATTCTTTTTCTTCTAATGACGGTAATATTTATATACCATATGCCTCAAGCTCTTCTGAAGATAGTTCCATAAATTCCTCCAGTCACTTAAATTTTAATCTAGAATCTACATTGTCTCTCCATCCTAAAAATTTTAATGTTTTACATATTAATGCCCAAAGCATCCCAGCTCATTATACCGACCTCCTGAGTACGTTTGAGTCTAAACACATACATGCTATACTTGTCTCAGAAACATTCCTAAAGCCTTGTCTTCCCTCTACATCATTCGCGTTACCCGGTTTTCATTTAATTAGGAATGACAGAACCGGAAAGGGTGGTGGGGGGGTGGCTATTTATCTACGTAGCCACATACCATTCAATATTCTTCATAAATCGCCGTCTGAATATTCTGAATCAGCTGAGTATATTCTCATTGAACTATTATTTGGTTCTCTAAAGATGTTACTTGGAGTTTTTTACTGTCCTTCATTGCGAGTTGACTATTTTAGTGATTTTGAAGCATTGTTGGAAAAGTATGTCCCTCTAACAGATCATTCAATGATTATGGGAGACTTTAATACGTGCTTAATTAAACATGATATTAGGTCTAAACGCCTTACTGAGATTATTAATAGCTGTAATCTTAATATACTCAATACCACTAATGCCACACATTTCTTTCCTGGTTGCTTGCCCTCATTGCTGGATCTGTCAATAGTCTCATCTCCTGATCATGTTAGTGCGTTCGGACAACTTCCTGCAGAAGCTTTTTCGTACCATGATCTCATATATATTTCATACAAAATACGTCCGCCTAAAGTGAAACCTACGATTGTGATGCGTCGCAGCTTTGCTAATTTTGATAATGACCAATTTATGGCAGACTTACGGCTAATCAATTGGGACGTTGTCCTCAGTGCTTCGACTTTAGATGAGAAGGTTAACATTTTCAATTCTATCTTGACTGAACTATTTGATATACATGCTCCACTCAGACCGATTAAAATGAAACACCTTCCTGCACCGTGGCTAAGCACTGATATTAGACTTCTAATGCATAAGCGGAACAGAGCTAAAACAAATATAAACACGATCCAACTGCAGAAAATTTACTGAAATATAAAACTCTGCGTAACAAGTGCAACCATCTCTGCCGAAATGCTCAGCGTCACTATATTTATACATCTGTACATAATAGTAATCACGGTAAGGTGTGGAAATTCTTAGACGCTATGGGCATTAGTCGAGACCGCAAATCCTCATCATTTAACAAAGTTGACATCGATGCTCTGAATAAACATTTTAGTTCAGTTCAGGTTTTGGATCACAAGACGAAGTCCCGCACTCTTGATACCCCCCTATTCAATTTCAAGTGTAATTTTGAATGTTTTCAATTTTCATCTGTGTCGTGCCGTGAAATTAAACAACAAATAGCTTCAGTTAGCTCCGATGCGATTGGTTGTGATGGGTTGAGCCGTAAAATGATCCGCTTAGCCCTAGAACATATTGTGACTGTCCTCTGCCACATTTTAAACTTTTCCCTTTCTTCTGGCTCGTTCCCCTCTAGTTGGCGAACTGCTTACGTTATCCCTATTCCTAAAATCCCTAATCCTACCACTTTTTCTCACTATCGACCTATCTCAATACTTCCTTTCCTCTCAAAAGTATTAGAACGGATAGTCTACTTTCAACTCTCCTCACATCTCTACAAATACAATATCCTCTGTCCGTTTCAATCAGGTTTCCGCCCTGGTCACAGTACGACTACTGCGCTAATTAAAATTTGTGACGATGTAAGACACGGAGTCGACAACCAGCGAGTTAGTGTTATCACTCTTTTAGATTTCTCTAACGCTTTTAACACTGTGGATTATGATATACTTCTTCATATCTTAAAATCTATAAATATTTCCCCAACAGGTATTGACTGGTTCCGCTCCTATTTATGCGGCCGTAAGCAGTGCATTAGATTAAATGATAAATACTCCTCCCCCTGTACTCTTATAGCAGGTGTACCGCAAGGTGGTATATTATCTCCACTTCTCTTTTCCGTCTTTATCAACTCTATCTCTTATTCCCTTACATTACCCTTCCATCTCTACGCTGATGACTTACAAATTTATATAACTACACCACCTGATGATCTCCATAGTGCTATAGCTGCGCTCAACTCCAATCTTAATTCAGTTAGTGCTTGGAGTAAATCATTTGGATTGTCTATAAACGCAAGTAAATCTCAGACTATTATCTTTGGCAGTCGTCAGCAAGTATCGAAAATTCCTTTCTCATCCTTACCTCCGGTATTGTTTGGTGGAACCAAATTAGAATTCCGTAATACTGTCAAAAACTTAGGTCTTATAATGGACAGTACCTTCTCGTGGTCTCCTCATATTTCAGAGGTGAGTCGTAGATTTATTGCTGTATTGTGTCGATTGAGAAGATGGAAAAATCTCCTTCCCATAAAAACCAAAATATCCCTTGCACAAACTCTTCTCCTTCCCATCCTGGATTACGCCGATGCATGTTATTGTGACCTTCCTCAAATTCTACTGAACAAATTAGAACGTTTGCAAAATATGGCCATCCGATTCATATTTTCATTAAAAAAGTTTGACCATATTTCTGAATATAGAACTCGACTTAAATGGCTCACTATGAGGCATCGTCGTAATCTCCATATCCTCACTATACTGTACACTATCCTTTTCCATCCGTACACTCCTGAATACCTCAAAACAAGGTTTAGCTTCCTCGGCTCGAGCCACTCTCTCAGCTTGAGATCGCAGAGTGACAATAAATTAGCATTGCCGTTTAGCCGTACTCAAACCTATGGGGATTCATTTACTGTAAAGGCTGCAGTGCTTTGGAATTCACTACCGCGGGACATTCGTGAGGCCACTTCTGTTAACATATTTAAACGTCGTGTTAAAAACTACTTCCTGACATTATAACATTTCTGCTCGTGTATATATGTATGTGTAAGATATGTATATGCATGTGTAATATATGTACATTTATGTATTATATATGTAAATGTATGTGTAATATATGTATTTGTATATATATGTATGTATATGTATGTGTATGTATTTATGTGTATTATGTGTTTGTGTATATTTTATTATTAATTAATTTATTTTTTGTGTATTTATATATGTAATCTGTTTATTATACATGAATATGTAACGTGGTTACATTCCTATTTAAGGATGTGTTTGTACACCTACCAAAATCTATATGCCTGTTTCTGTTTTCTATGGTAGGGGTTGCCTGGAAGAGATCACCTATGGTGATAAGGCCGCCTTTACACCACATTTTTTTTTGTAATTCCTTTATTACATGTTTCTTTTTTTTTTTTTTTTCTTTTTATGTAGGTGTAATAAAGTATTAAATAAATAAAAATATGAAGTATGGAGTATAATTTAAAAAAAAATTCAAATTCAAATAATTTTATTCAAAATAATATTCGTTTGGAACATCAAAAACATTACGACCGGTTCACTAACGTTAATGCCTCATACCTGCGAAGAAGTGGCGCAAGCGCAGCTTAGTTTTTTAAAGTGGTCATAATTGTACAGTTATTGATATTTTATTTTACATATGAATATGAGAATATTATTTAATTGTATATAACAATATGTTAGCTTAGCAATATTTCTATGTAACCCTTTAATCTATTCTTTTTAACTTTCCAGGTGTAGCACTTTCCGATTCTCCTGTAGGTCTTCTATCATACATTCTGGAAAAATTCTCCACTTGGACCCGTTTTGAACATAAAAAATTATCTGACGGCGGGTTGAACTTTGCTTTTAGTAAAGACCAATTAATTGATAATCTAATGGTCTACTGGTCTACTAATTCCATTACGACTTCAATGAGATTGTATGCTGAGAGTATGAGTAACAAGCATCGAGCACTTAATTGGGATGGGTATGTACTATTGATATAGTAAATTTGAATAATTATTAAAACAGTATTGAAGATACTGGAGGGAGGTCACGTAAAAAGCATGAGGACCCGGAGAGCTTCTATGAAGGTTAGTAACAGTGGACGAGGCGAAAGAGGTATGCAGGGACCGCGTTTGGCGCTCCGTTCTGTCTGACTACCCCGCTTGGGATAGAGCGTGAATGTCTGCGTGCGTGCGTGTGTGTGTGTGAATGTTTTTTTTTTTAATTTTTCTACTATTAAATATTTATTTTCTCCAAAGAATAATTGATGCTAGGTTTTTTATGTAGATTATTTTTGGACATGTTTTTGTTAGAGAAAATGCATTCATCCGACACATTGCATTAAGAGAGAAAAGAAAGTAATAACATAGACTAATTAGATATTAGTTCTCTTATATAAGTAGTAATATAATGGTACTAATATCTAATATGTCGTTGTGGCGCAGAGCTGCCTGTAAACGCGAATGTTTGTGGGTTCGATTCCCATGAGGGGAAGATGGATTTTTTCATTTCCATTTTCTTCGCTGTGGCACCTAGGCTTAAACGCGGCGTTGAGTTCCGCCACTCGACACGCAATTTGCGCGGGGATCGGAATATCTTAATACTACCACGGTTCCTGCGGTTGCTTATGCCTATCATGCTACAAACGGGATAAAACGTAAAGCGTGAATATTTTTGCTTAGAATTTATTTTGATTTTGATTTGTTCAATCAGATATCCAACAACTGTTCCGATTTGGGCACTTCAAGCTAAGAACGAATTATTCTACCAACCTCTCAATATCCTGAGGACCAAGTTCTCCAACCTCCTAGGAAGCACAGTCTTGGACGAAGGAGGACATTTCATCGCCTTTGAGAAACCCAGCCTCTTTGCTGAAGATGTCTTCAAAGCTGTCAAGAAGTTCAGGGAATGGCATAAGACAAAAACTGAACTGTAATTTGTTGTAGAGGTTTCACACAAATACACGGGTTTTTGTTATATATATTTTGTTTTATATAAACGATTTTTTGCTCAAAATTATTTTATTGAATTTTAATATCTTATCGGCTTTTCCCGCCTCAAAGTCCAAAGTGCAAGTATTTTTAGGAAGAGCCTGTATATGTCCCTACTTATGCAGAGAAAATTTAGTGTTAAGACAGGGAAATCCTAGAGTGTCTGGGATACAGGTGAGGCTAAAAAGAAATAAAATTTACTGGTGAAAAGACATATTATTCAAAAATAATTGACTAGAAGAACCTCTATATCTCAGTAAAAGGATATTTCAGTCAAATATTTGAAGTTTAGAATTCCATATATACATAAACTTCCAAATTTTAAGAGGATTACAAAGTTGTAATCTGTATGTCTAGCTGTAGAGTTATTAAGATGAATTAATATCACAAATTCAAGTTCCTTTAAACGAAATAAAATAGTAATATTGTGTTGGTGCTCAAAGTCTAGTTTTCAAGCTAAATAAAACTAGATTTTAGCTTCGAGCTATCTAAACCTGCATTACAGGTATAACGTGTAAAATATCTACCTAATTTTGGCAATCCACTGAAAAAAAACCATTTAATAACCAATTAGGATCGTGTTCTTATCATATTCTACGGATATTAAGGAAGCTCGTTTAAGATTTTCCGCTGGAAACTTTTAATTACTTTCACTTTTTAATCCCTTTAAGAGCCAAACCGAAAACGTCACGATTTACTCAATCGCGTCTTAATTTTTTACATTTCTTAAATTTAATATGGTAAGCGTATGTTATATGAACAGTTCATACATATATATTTATGCTATATGTAAATTATATATTATAATATGTACTAACTGTATATTACCATATGTAACTACATATATTACTATAACTGTTATAGTAATATATGTAGTTACATATGGTAATATACAGTTAGTACATATTATAATATATAATTTACATATAGCATAAATATATATGTATGAATTGTTCATATAATAATATATGTAGTTACAGAAGAAGAAGAAGATAGTATTTATTTGCGCCGTTTGAGCTTCCGCTTCAATTATGATATCCAATTCTAATTATAGTTCAAAATTTTTTAATCAAAGGTTCCAAAAAGTAGTGCCGCAGTCAGCGCCTACAAATAACTTTAAACTTGTCGAACGGTACAAGTTATTTAAAACCTTTTTCTACCTCTGATTTAGGATTAGATTGTTTAAAGATAACTTTTTCTTTTTTAAATAAATATAGCGGAGATTTTTATAATTTTATCTACGGTATTGACTTCAGTTCGGACACTGATGAAACAAAATCATAAAATCTGATTTGTACTTCGATTTACTTAATAAATGTTCTGAAAAATGACAGACCAAGAACTAATAGGTCCATGCTAATGTATTGCATTAGTGGTACAAATGATATAATTTCTTGTTGATTTTTTATTAATTTTAATAGATAAAAAAGGTTAAATGTGTTAAGCGAGTGCGGCGTTAAGTTCCGCCACTCATCACGCAATGCCTCAACAAAGGCAGTGCGCTGTGAATGGAGTGTCTTAACACTAGGTTCCTATGGTTCCCACAGTTCTCTCTACTCTCTTTAAAGCGTGAAGAAACAAAAAATAAAGTGTTAGAATAAATAAATTTGTCTTACATATAAATTATTAATATTTCGCTATGGGAACCAAACCCGCAACTGTCACCTTGACAGTTGTACGTTGTACTACTGCACCACAACAGCATATAATATATAAGCCTATAATATACAATAACAGGGTGCGAACCAGGCGTGCGTTGAACTGATAAGGGAAGTCAATAAGGGATGAAGTTAAGGGGATTCCAGGGCTGTTTGAAATAGATTACGTATATAAACGTTTCCTGTTTATATATATATATATATATATATATATATATATATATATATATATATATATATATATATATATATATATATATATATATATATATATATATATATATATATATATATATATATATATATATATATATATATATATATATATATATATATATATATATATATATATATATATATATATATATATATATATATATATATATATATATATACATTGAATTTTCTTGTTATATAACAAGAAAATTCAATGTATAGAAAAATCATATATTTGTAAAATTCATCCTGTAGATACCTATGCTATATTTCATTAAATAAATAACAAATACAAATTTATCTCACACCCGCAGCTATTTGTCGATACTTCGCTATTGCCATTGTGTGTCACCCTCGGAATTTCCACCCTAGACTTAGAGGGTTAAATCCCATAATGAATGGTAGTTTGAAGTTCAGTGATTTCTCGTGTCAATGTCTTTTAATATGACAAATGGAGAATTATTTTATTTATCAAAGTTACATTTATTATTTTTTTTGCTCTGACAACTAGGCAAGTGCGGCGTTGAGTTTTACCACTCAACACACAATGCCTTCAAAAACGGAAAACGGGGAACGGAGTGTCTTAACACTAGGTTTCCCGCAGTTCCTGCGGTTAACTGTGCTTATTCCGCGACAAGTGCAATAAAGAGTGAAGCAAGAAAAAATTTAAAAAACCTAGATAGAAGATTTATTAATCTACACCAATACTATGTTATAAAAAACATAGTGTTTACACACAATAATAAGAAACATTAATATTAGCATTATAGATTCTATATCATAATAGATTATAACTTTATTTTTTTTTCACGCTTTTATCCCGCATATTGCAGGGTAGGCAGAGGGAACTGCAGGAACCATAGGAACTGCAGGAACCATAGGAACCTAGTGTTAAGACACTGAGTTGCTTTAGTCCTTGCATTCTCCGTCCTCGCTTTCCGCCGTTTTTCGAGGCATTGCGTGTTGAGTGGCGGAATTCAATGCCGCCTAGTTACCAGAGCGAAGAAAATGGAAATAGAAAAAACCATCTTCCCCGTATGGGAATCGAACCCACAAACCGTTTACAGGCAGACGCTACGCCTCTACGCCACGACGGTCCTCGCTACTAATGGTATATTTTTTATGACATATTTCTGTCGTATAATTTGACTCATTCGTCAGTCTTCAAAATTTGAATCAAATAAAATTTATATATGATTATCATGATGACATGACACTTTGATAATCTCTACTAATGCCAAATATATAAAGAGCAATATGGAACGAAAAACACTCGATTTTAATATAAAAATTTATTTAATCATATTGATCACTGATATATATATATATATATATATATATATATATATATATATATATATATATATATATATATATATATATATATATATATATATATATATATATATATATATATATATATATATATATATATATATATATATATATATATATATATATATATATATATATATATATATATATATATATATATATATATATATATATATATATATATATATATATATATATATATATATAAACATTGCTGCTGCAGTTGGGACTAAGCAACGGAGCGTCTTAAAGTGTTAAGACACTCCGTTGCTTAGTCCCAGCTTTCTCTGTCCCCGCTTTCCGCCTTATTCGAGGCATTGCGTGTTGAGTGGCGGAACTCAACGCCGCGCTTTGCCTAGTTTCCAAAGCGAAGAAAATGGAAATAGAAAAATCCATCGTCTCCGAGTGGGAATCGAACCCTCAAACCATCGCGTTTACAGGCAGACGCCACGAGGGTCCTCGAACTTATATATAGATTATAACTAAAAATGTCAAATTCAAATCCGTTTTCTCACAAATGAAGCACATATTGATAACAATATTAGCACTGGTCACGTGACACGACGCCGTTATGGTATTAAGATAATAAAATTCAATAGTTGGTCCCATAATTGCAATAAGGGTTGGTTTTTTACCATCATATTAGCGGGAAGTGTTATAATTTTGATAGAAGCTTCGAGGGTTGTTGACTCTACTTTGAATTAATATGAATATTTAGTGTGTTAAACAGTTTTTAGTTTATCTGTGGGAGATAGTTTTGGAAGGCAAGAAAAATGAGGGCAAATTTCTCTTTTCGAAAACTATATGAACTATAAAATGGAAAGGAAAATATGTATGTATATATATATATATATATATATATATATATATATATATATATATATATATATATATATATATATATATATATATATATATATATATATATATATATATATATATATATGTATATATATATATATATATATATATATAATATATATATATATATATATATATATATATATATATATATATATATATATATATATATATATATATATATATATATATATATATATATATATATATATATATATATATATATATATATATATATATATATATATATATACCATTTACTTTTTAAATAACGAAAATGAGGACCGTCGTGGCGCAGAGGCGTAGCGTCTGCCTGTAAAAGCGACGGTTTGTGAGTTCGATTCCCACTCGGGGAAGATGGATTTTTCTTGATTAATTTTCTTCGCTCTGGAAATTAGGCAAAAATGTGTCATTGAATTCCGCCACTCAGCACGCAATGCCTCGAAAACGGCGGAAAGCGGGGACGGAGAAAGCAGAAACTATATTACTATATATGACTATATAATATTATACTAGGTATTCAGCCCATCCGGCCTGTTAATTGAGCGAGCGCGGAAGCGGTACAATAAAGACACTTTTTGAAGCGAAGCTCTTATATGTTCACTTCGCCGTTTTTTGTAGCCTGTCCCCTCCGAGGCCGTTTGACAGAAGTCGATGAAACTTTGCATGGAAATTAGGTCCAAGTGGTAGCTATATCGCATTTCATGTCCTTGAGGGATGAGGGGTGATAATTGTACCATAGAGTTATGCTGGGGAATTGAAATCTCTGTTTATGGCGCGCGCTAGCAAATTTCAATGGGTTTCTCAATAAATTAAGTTCACAATGTGTTTGGCCATAGAGAAATTGCACGCGCAAGCTAATCCAATGCATTTTCAATGAAAATCGAATTTTGTTGGTTTTTTCTCAATTATTCCTCAAGGACATGTCCGATCACAGTTTTTTATATATGTTGGCACTCCTCATGACCACAGTGATCGTTTAAAACAAATCCAATCAAAATCGGTTCAGTGGTCTAGGAGGAGTTAGCGAACAAAGAATGCATAGACCCCCACTAACAGAGAGCTTCGCTCGTCGCTGCGCTCCTCACTCGCTCAATAATACGTATATATAATATTATAGAAGCTAATTTCTATTACTTTTTCTAATTCACAAGTTCTTTCAATAACGTTAAATTACATTTACTGTGTCAAAAAGAAGCTACATCATTTTTTTTAAAATAAGATTATTTTTAGATCGGCCACGTGAAGAATACTTGATATTAGGTATTCAATTGTTTATTAGCGTCTTCCGTCTGGCACTAAAACAAAGAGAACTGGTTCTTAAAGTTAAACAAAGAGAACAGTGTTAAAACACTCCGTCTCACGCTTTTCTGTCCTTGAGACACTACGTGTAAGTAATGTTTAGTGACGCAACTCAACGCCGCGCTCAACTATTGAGGTAGCAAAAATGTTTTATAAGTTTTCTCGTTACTTACTAAACCATCGTTATTCGTATAGTTGAAAATTTAATCCCAACTAGGCCGAGTGAGTTTATTTTCATACTCTTGAGAAAACGCAGCGTTGAGTTAGATTTAACACGCAATATCTTCGAAAACGGAAAAGGAGAGAACGGAGTGTTTTAACACTAGGTTCCATTTACCTACTACCAGAACAATTTTTTATTTAGGTAATTAAAATATAATTATTAATAGAATATGATGTTTTTTAATTATTAGAAAATAATTTAAAAAAAATCTAACTTCAACACCTTGGTTGTAAAATCTAAACAGAGAAATAAAATATTTGTTTAAGGCAGGTCTTAGAGTTAAAAATCGTATAATTATTAAGAGTTATCACGTCACATATAATACACCACTCGCGAGTAAGTACGTGGTGATTTGTAATGAAAAGTTTTTATGATAACACTTATCAAATTTTGATATAGTTGTCAAAACATAGATATAACTAATTTTGTCTGTCTTTACACAGCGTGTAATGTATGTATTTAAAATAAATATATCGTGTTAAAAAAGATATTTTTGAAATTAGATACCAAATGGGTGATATTAAAAGAAAATATATATTTTTTTATAGCTTCACGCTTTATCCTGCATATGGAAGGGTAGGCAGAGGGAACTGCAGGAACCATATGAATCTAGTGTTAAGGCACTACGTTGCTTAGTCCCTGCTTTGTCCGTCTCCGCTTTCCCCCATTTTCGAGGCATTGCGTGTTGAGTGGCGGAATTCATTTGCCTAGTTTCCAGAGCGAAGAAAATGGAGATAGAAAAATCCATCTTCCCCGAGTGGGGATCAAACCCTCAAACCGTTGCGTTTACAGGCAGAAGCTTACGCCTCTGCGCCACGATGGCTTTCTATTGTACTAGGTAAAAATTATAAGATAAGAATATCTTAACTATGTAACAGAACATATGGCGGTCTTTTCGCTTTGGATAGAAAATAACAAGTAGGTACTATTCGTATTTTTGTTAAATACTTTTAAGATGAATTTAAATAAATGATAAGGTAGTCTGTTATTACATTATTTTGTACTTTTACTTCATAACGCAAAAGCGATTTATACTCTCCGTAATTAATAATTAATAATAATTTTGATATATTCCAGAATGCGTAAATGAAACTCCACTTCTCACTTATATTCGAGACATTACATACAGACACAGAAACACCATCATAGTTGTCTTTTAATAAAATTTTACCTTAAAAATTTCAACCTACAACCACCAACAAAGAAGATCAAGCAAAATCACTTTCTCATAACAAAACGCTTAGTTAATTATGGAAAAACGTAAACACATAGCGCTTCTAAACTGACTTAAAACAATTATCATATAAAAGAAACAAGCATGCAGTAAACAACATGTATAGTGCGATTATCATCAGTATACATCCGATAAGGATAACATATAGACGTTATTAAGTAAAAAATGTTCTCTTTAATTATTTTGTGTGGGTTTCTTCTTAGGAGTAAGGTAATGGTATAAAAATTATATCTCATTTTTTTCATTTTTTATCGCTTTATCCCGCACATAGGCAGAATAGGCAGAGGGAAACGCAGGAACCGTCGGAACTTATCGTATAAACACTCGGATTTCCACCTTTTCGAGGCATTGCTCTGGGTTGCGGAACTCAACGCCGCGCTCGCGTAGTTGCCAGAACAAAGAAAATGGAATTGGAATAATCCACCCTCCCCGAGTGGAAATCGAGCCCACAAACCGTCGCGTGATCCATGAATACTTAGTTGAGTTCCACCCAAAGAAAATCTATTTTGCAGCAGTTTCAATGGACTGCCTGTCCCACTAATATATATATATATATATATATATATATATATATATATATATATATATATATATATATATATATATATATATATATATATATATATATATATATATATATATATATATATATATATATATATATATATATATATATATATATATATATATATATATATATATATATATATATATATATATATATATATATATATATATATATATATATATATATATATATATATAAACACGGAAATAAATTATCAAAAACAAGGGATTATTTGATAATTACAGAATATACTAGTTTACGTCAATTACTAGAACTTAATTGTCCGTGACTACGGACTTTGTTGCATTTACTTAAATGTTGGAAGACCTTGTAACAACGTATAATATGTACTATCACTTGCGAGAATAAATTGTTTTTATTTAATCACGTATGTAACACGTTTCACGCTAAAATACAGTGTAAAGGCGCTATTAACTCAATATGTAATGTTTCGGAGTGTTTTGACACCAAGTTCTCTTTTTCATATTTTTTCACCGCGAAATATACCGCAGGAAAATGTTCTTAGTATTTTGTTGTATGTATTCGGTTTTGAGTATTAAAAGTCATAACTATGTAATTTTATTCATATTGCATAAATAAACGTAGTTAAAAGTAAAAAAGTATCAACTATTTATGGGAATTATAATGGACGTGTAAGTGTAACTATTAATTTGCAAAAAATACCTTCACGCTTTATCCCGCTGGAAACAGGATGGATAGAGGGAACCCCCGGAACCTAGAGTTAAGACACTCCGTTCCCCGCTTTCCGCTTTTCGAGACATTTCATTTTGAGTGGCGGAACTCAACGCCGCGCATTGCCTAGTTGCCAGAGCGAGACAAACTAACATTTACATTCGGATCATAAAGAAAATCTGTCAAAACCTTCAATCAAATGCTAATATATTGGATATTTAAATATATTGTTAGTCAATATTTTGCAACAATTTTATTTCAGATGGGACGAATAATATTAACGATATTAGTAGCAATAGTGTCAGTACCAGTATATTACTTGTACTTCCGAAGTCCACCTCCTCTACCGGAAGTGGATCTAGATGAATGGTGGGGACCAAAGCTCGCTAAATCTAAACACGATGATAGTATAAAGCCTTTTAAAGTTCAATTTGATGATATAGTAAGTTTTCCCTCTTTTAATCTGGTTTTGAAAATGACTAGCATTTTATATTATTCGTGAAAAAGCTTGTTCAAGTTCCACACATAACCTTATGACGACTTACTTACTTAGAGGTAGGAGGTAAAAATTATCCAAAATCAACATTTTTCGCACTAGAATTACAATTACAAATGTTTTGTGTACATATATATTTTTTAACTCAGCTTTCTTCATCTTCTTCAATTAACTGAAATATATTTATAAATTCAATAATAATAATGAATATACTATTATAACAGCTAATCAAGGATCTTAAGGACAGATTAAGAGATCGTCATCCTCTAGCACAGCCGTTGGAAGGAGTCGTGTTTGAATATGGATTCAATAGTAAACAATTAGAGGGCTGGCTACGGTACTGGGCTGAAGATTACCCTTTCAAGTAATTATATACCTTTAATTATATATATCAAAATTTAAATTATTATTATAGAGAACTGTCGTGGCGCTGAAGCGTAAGCGTCTACCTGTAAACGCAACGGTTTGAGGGTTCGATTACCACTCGAGGAAGATGAATTTTTCTATTTCTATTTTCTTCGTCCTGATAACTAGGCAAACCGCGGCGTTGAGTTCCGCCACTCAATAAGCAATGCCTGGTAAAAGACGAAAAGTAGGGACGGAGAATGTAGGGGCTAATCAACAAAGTATCTTAATAGGTACCTATGGTTCCTGCTGCAGGAACTCAACGAACGCAGTTGCCCACCCTGCCATGTGCGAGATAAAGCGTGAAGCTAAAAAAATTATATATATATAAAAATTCAAATTATTTTTATGACAGTCGAAAAGAGTTTATACAAATATGTTTTTAAAATAATCGTGCGTTGAGGACCGTCGTGGCGCACAGGCGTAGGGTCGGTCTGTAAAAGATTTTCCCATTTCCATTTTCTTCGCTCTGGCAACTAGACAAAGCGCGTCATTGAGTTCCGCCACTAAAAACGTAATACCTCAAAAAAACAGAAAGTAAGGAACTGAGTGTCTTAACACTATATTCCCACGGTTCCTGCTATAAAAATTAAGAAAAATCAAAATCTCACCTAACTTCATTTCTCTTATTAACTCTACCTGAACGAGGAATGCTTTTTTTTAACCATACAATCTATACCATAGACCATATAATATATATAATTATAAATTTAATGGTTTCATTGCAGGGAACGTGAGCAGCTACTTAACAAGTACCCCCAATTCAAAACAAATATCCAGGGATTAGATATTCACTTCATAAGAGTTACTCCGGAGGTAATTTATGCTTAATTTTATGGTGTGGGAAATGGGTAGATTCCATACTTATGAGGACTTTTTTCAATTATGCCTTTAATATACTACAAATACAGACTTAACTTGAAAATTATAAAAGGTCTTTAAATAAAAAAATCAATAAATTAAGCTGTAAGTCACCAAAAGAACCTAAAATACTTCCAAATTTGCTTAAAAATGATTAATGGGTACTTTCTTTGAACTTTGCTAACCTATCTACGTGTTGTAGAACATTTGTAAATAAAAAAATATCTTTTAGGTTTCATCTGGTGTAGAAATTGTACCATTATTGCTTCTTCATGGATGGCCAGGATCTGTACGTGAGTTTTACGAAGCAATCCCTCATCTAACTGCCGTTGCCAAAAGTAGAGATTTTGCGTTAGAACTCATAATACCTAGCTTACCAGGCTATGGATTTTCGAGTGTAAGTATATCTCATTATTAATAAGTAAAAATATAAAGACTTCCATGTTGAGGACCGTTGTGGCGCAAAGACGTAAGCGTCTGCCTGTAAACGCGACGGTTTCTGGGTTCGATTTCCTTCGAGTTCGACTCGAGGAAGATGGATTTTTCTATTTCCATTTTCTTCGCTCAGGCAACTAGGCAAAGCGCGGCGTTGAGTTCCGCCACTCAACATGCAATGCCTCGAAAAAAGCGGAATGCGGGGACGGAAAAAAGCAGGGACTAAGCAACGGAGTGTCTTAACACTAGGTTCGTATGGTTCCTGCAGTTCCCTCTCTCTGCCTACCCTGCCATGTGCGGGATAAAGCGTGAAGCAAAAATGTAACAAAGTACGTTTTCTGACAAGGGTAAATGTAGAACTTTAATTATATATAGTATTCTATAAGCATACAAGAAACGGAGAGAATCCAAAAAATTACCGTAAAGCGAATCTCTTACTTAACAGACAACAGCAAGTGTGACAAATTTGTGTGTTCAGAGTCGACTGTCCTACAAAAATTTAAAAGTAAATACGATTTAATATTTATATATAATTAGAATCCAATCCTTTACTTTATATATTTATTATTTCAGGCCGCAGTCAGGCCAGGCCTTGGTGCGGATAAAGTGGCTGTAGTTTTAAGGAACCTAATGCATCGGTTGGGATTCAAGCAATATTATATCCAAGGAGGTGACTGGGGCGCTCTTATTGCGAGCGTCATGGCGACGTTGTTTCCTGATGTAAGTACCTATAGTTTAACATATGTCTACCTGTATTGGTTGGTTAATATTCAATTCAATTACAAATTAATTCACTTAAAAATTAAAATTCAATTAA
Organism: Dione vanillae; assembly: GCA_037178615.1. Lineage (NCBI taxonomy): Eukaryota > Metazoa > Arthropoda > Insecta > Lepidoptera > Nymphalidae > Dione > Dione vanillae. Next base: position 197,635 of record JAZFAU010000242.1, on the reverse strand, counting down.
ATTTTCAGGAAATTTTAGGTCATCACACAAACATGCCTTTCGTGATGTCTCCAATACTCACAATAGCATCTCTAATTGGTTCCATATATCCACCTTTAGTAGTCAACGCAGAGGTCCAAGACCGTATGTATCCTCTATCTAAAGTGTACAGTCATTTGATGGAAGAAACTGGTTATATGCATATACAGTCTACGAAGCCTGATACTATTGGTAAGGAGATTAAAGTATATTATTATGAATATTTTTTTATTTTGACACCTGGCCACAATACTGTAATAACATTTGTTACTGGAACTTTTTTAATAAGCAATCTCTTGAATCTCTCTTCCAACCGATCAACCTCCTTCATTTTATTCATGCATATTGATATTGGCAATGTAATTAATGCTCAAATGACATATACTTCCATTATTTTTTTTTAATCAAAAGCATGTTTTCAAAAATATTATATAAGTAAAACTGTATACTTATATATTAAATAAAAAGTCAATAATTTTTAAGTTAATAATTAACCCATCCAGATAAATTCATTTTTTTTTTAATAAAATTGTTATGATCATTAAAATTGGCTATAAATCTTTCATTTATTGGTAGAGAGGATCACATGATAAGAGAGTGTGTTGAGAGGCGGATCTTAACACTAAACTTTGTCTATTAACGTGGATAAATAAAAAAATTTATCCTCCCAAACGGAGATTGAACCTAAGACCATCAGTTTTTTAAGCTGACGCATATACCACAATATATAACAAAAATTTTGATTTTCCAGGTGTAGCCCTCTCAGACAGCCCAACAGGCCTTGCAGCTTATATTCTGGAAAAGTTCTCAACGTGGACTAATAAGAATTATAAGACAAGGGCAGATGGAGGTCTCACTTCAAGTTTTAGTAAAGACCAACTCCTTGATAACATTATGATCTATTGGGCAAGTAATTCCATCACATCTTCGTGTAGGCTGTACTCTGAGACGTTTAATAAGAGATTCTTAGGATTAAAGTTCGATGAGTAAGTTTCTTTCTTTTTTTGTTTTATTAGCTTCACGCATTATCCCGCACATAGCAGGGTATACAGAGGGAACTGCAGAGACCATAGGAACCTAATGTTAAGACATTCCGTTGCGTAGGACCTGCTTTCTCCGTCCCCGATTTCCGACTTTTTCGAGGCATTGCGTGTTGAGTGGCGGAACTCAACGCCGCTCTTTGTATTTAAAATTTCTTGTATTTTAATTTTAGATTTTTTTATTTCTTATTCTTGTAGAAAAACAAAATGAAAATATATTATACAGAATCGAGTTAGTCCAAAATGTGATTATGTAAAATAATAGAACTATTTTTCGTTACCACCCGAGGAAATTGATAACTTTAAAGTCAGTCACTCAACACGCATTAGAACATAACCAAAAAAAGTGGGTCTAGGATTTCCACTATTACGTATTAGGTATACTAGCTTTCTAAATAATTTTATTTAATTTAAGCTACATAATTATATTTCAACAGGATTCCAACAAAAGTACCAACCAGTGTAGTTCAAGCCAAACACGAGTTATCTTACACACCAACTTGGGCTCTTAAGTTGAAATATACAAATTTAGTAAACGAATCTGTTCTGGACTCGGGCGGCCATTTCCTAGCGCTGGAACTGCCTGAAGTATTTGCGAAGGATGTCTTAGAAGCAGTACAAAATTTCCGACAATTTCATAAAAAAAATAAAACTGAATTGTGATTTTTAGAAACAAATTCTATTTAATTGTTTTTATTTATATATTTTTATTACCATTAATATATATTTATATATATTTTTATATATCCAGTTAGTAAGATGTTGTGTAATTTACTGCCCTAGTACTGGAACGGTGCATTCTCTCGTAACTCGTAATATAAGAGTTGCGATTATAAATGAAAGAAATATGGTTTTTGGGCAATTTGTTTGTATTTTCCTACTTTACCTTAAATTATCTTTAATCTTTAACTTTTTAGCATCACCTTGTATCTCATAGCAGTGTAGATAGAAGGAACCTAATATTAAAACTCTAAATTCACTATTACCCACCTTTCGAGATATAAAGTGCTGAGTTGTGGAACTTGATCCTTTGCTAATTCGTTCTCCCTGAATAGAAATCGAACCCACGACTGACGCGTTTACAGTTAGATAGCACAGTAATTTGTCACGATAATCCCAATCTTCATTAATGTAATCTTCAATAAGTAATTGAAAATATCATTGTACAGAATACCTTACTACGCCAACTTATACAAATTAGGAGTTGTAGGGTTTTCAAATGTCATCGATAGTTGCTCACTGTATGTATACTGCTAGTTACAACCAGAGCGTCTAGCTGACAATTGATTACTCTGTATATTAAAAATAAATATTCCTTCAAAAATTAAAATCGTCTTAATACAAATTTGGTTGAAAATACGAATCTTTTAAATAAAATAATAATAAAAATTAATTTAAAAAATAATTAAACAACAATAATTTAAAATTTTAAATAATTTTCTGTCAACAGTATCTCTAATTTTTAATAACAAGTATATTATTAAACTTAACAGTTTTTTTTTAATTTGACTGTCAAAAATAAAGTCATAATTTTGTATAAATGTGATATTTCCCATACAAATACTGATAATAATAAAATATCAATTGATATTACGTACTAAAGAGCGCTGATGTAGAAAAAGTAACAGGCGCGTGTCAGTCGTGTGTCATAGAGACTTATTATTGGTTTTATTCATATAAATTTCAAATTAGGATAAGATTAGTACACGTGTACTTAAAATAAATATTTTTATTTTCTATAGTAATCAAATATTTGGTTATTTATTTATTATAATCTAATTTATTATTGAATTTTTGTAAATTGCAAAAATTGAATTTGTTTATTAAATTTATTTAGCTTCACGCTTTATCCCGCACATGGCAGGGTAGGGAGAGAGAACTGCAGGAACCATAGGAACCTAGAGTTAAGACACTTAGTTGCTGAGTCCCTGCTTTCTTCGTCCCCGCTTTCCGCCTTTTTCGAGGCATTGCGTGTTGAGTGGCGGAACTCAACGCTGCGCTTTGCCTAGTTTACCAGAGCGAAGAAAATGGAAATAAAAAAGTCCATCTTCCCCGAGTGGGGATCGAACCCACAAGCCGTCGTTTTATAGGCAGACGCTTACGCATCTAAGCTACGACGGTCCTCTAAAAAAAATAGCAATCTTTTGTTAAAATTTAATTTCAGGCTATTGTTTTTTTATTGTAAATATATATGTAAATGACTCTATTCTACCTCTTCTCTACTTTATCTCTAAACTATTGCAACTCTTTAGCTGTACTAAAAGTTATATGGTTGATGACGAAAACATTATTTATTACAATAGGTACTTAACAAAAAGTAACAACTTTGTATATATACAGTTATTAAAATGTCTTCAATCTTAGAAGATGGATTTTTCTATTTCCATTTTCTTCGCTCTGGAAACTAGGCAAGAGCGGCGTTGAGTTCCGCCACTCAACACGCAATGCCCCGAAAAAGGCGGAAAGCTGGGAAAGAATATCATAATATATAACAGAATATAGTAACACTAGGTTTCCACGGTTCCTGCGACTCCTTCATGCCCTGCTGTGTGCAGGATAAAGTGTGAAGCTTTAAAAAATAGTGGAATTCCGAAATAGTGGAACTTGTGTAATGTAACATTTTATTGTGTTTAACTTCACGCTTTATCCCGCACATGGTAGGGTAGGCAGAGGGAACTGCAGGGACCGTGGCAACTGTTACGACACTCCGTTGCTTAGCCTCTGCTTTCTCCGTCCCCGCTTTCCGCCTTTTTCGAGGCATTGCGTGTTGAGTGGCGGAACTCAACGCCGCGCTTTGCTTGTTTACCAGAGCGAAGAAAATGGAAATAGAAAAATCCATCTTCCCCGACTGGGGATCGAACCCAGAAACCGTCGCGTTACAGGCAGACGTTGCGCCTTTGCGCCACGACGGTCCTCATCTTATCGCGACTAACATTACTTTTTGGCTTCGCTTAAGCACACTATACGCGTAATGGAATGTTAACCTTTAATAACTAATTATGCAAGGTTTAATATTTATATGGAATTAGTTTCTTAAATAGAATTCAACTATTTTATTTCATATAAAATATAAAAGTAAACTAAAGAAAAATAAACAATAATTGAAAAACAAAGTATGTAAAGGGAAAATAAAGGCTTTTTATTTTATTATATGTTTATTAACTGGATTATTTGATTGGTTTTCTTCTACATTATAACTATGACTTAAATTGTTATTATAAAATCGACAATTAATCATTTATTTGTTATAAACAAAATTTACGTTTACCTCAAACATTGCAAAAAATAATTATTACATTTGTTTTAAATGATATATTAATATCTAATAATATTTTAAAATAACAAATCAACAGACTTTCTTAAAAATTACTAAGAAGATCAGATTTTAACAAATAAAATGAAAAGAAAACATATGTACGTACATATATATAAGATATTGTTTTGGTAAAAAAAATATACGTAATATGTTATTTCTGACAATTAACAAATTAATCTAAGTAAATCGCACATTAACTAATAGTCACGAATTGGTATCTTAAAAAACCATAACCTATTTGTATGATTTTGAAGTATAAATCCACACTGAGGATAAAAATACTTAAACACCCAGGGCTTAGTGATCAGAGAGCTTGGACGGTTACCAAGAGTCACAGGTTCAAATTCCGTTGTTTTTTAATATGTCTTCTTTAAGTATTCTAAACATAATAAATAATTACGTCAACTACTTTTCTTTGACATCGTTTTTTTCTTTACTCTCCTTATTTTCTTTTGTAGGAGCGATCATTAATAGATTATTACCATTTCTCTCTCCCGTCAAATTACGGAAAGGCATTTGACGCCATCTTGGAAAATAATACTGATTGCGTAAAACTTTTAAATGATCTTTGCCGAAAACAAATTCAGTTTTCGTCCTTTGGAAACTACGACGGAACACTTCCTCGTTTTCTTCATTGCCGAACCTAGTGTATTCTATATCATATGGTCTTTTGTCATCATCGTACGGTCTTTTTAACCTTAGTCTTCTTGAAGTTGGACTTAGTGGTGACTCACATTTGATTGCCAGACCGGAGTTTTCTTTATTTATTAAGCCGTGATTCTTTTGCCATTCCAGTACTTCGCTGAGTAAGCCGATATACCTGTATAGAGAAATTTTTGAATTAAGTAATGAAAGCCATTTTATATTGAATATTAGATTTTTATATGGAAAATAACTACGGAAACAAACAAGCTGTGTATAATATGTTCACAGAAGTCATTTTAAATAAACTTGTTCATAAAATAAAGAAAATCTGGAAGTAAATTTAAATTTCAAAAAACCTTCGAATTCTATAACGTTTCAGCTAATACTATATATATCGTAATTTCATGGACAAATTACGTTTTTTGTAACTTATCTCATGTAATTAACTATTACAATTTTTTATTATCGCTGTTAATTTCTATTAATTCGACTTTACTTAACTTATGGCCGTCGTAGCATAGTGGTACAGAATCTCAAAGCGCGACTGTTACAGGTTCAAATCCCACTTGGTAGATTGATTTAATTTCATTTCTCACTCTAGTAACAAGATATAGCAAGACGACGAAACCTCTAATTGCCGCATTTTATCGTTATCTTTTACTATGAAAAGTAGAGGACGAAGTTTCTTAACACTACGTTCCCTAGTTTCTCTTAAACTAAATAGCCCATAAATACTCCAAATTATATTTAAATTAACTAAAATGTAACAGCTTCACGGTTTTTCCCGCACTTTTCTCCATATTTTTGAGACTTTGCGTGTTGATTGGTGGAACTCAATTTAACTTTGTACTATTAACAGAGCACACACTGTTGCAATCTAGTCATAGGCGCTGTCAGTTTAAGCTTATTTCTGGTATACATATTATGTGAATCACTGACTTTGGAAAAATCATTAATATTATTTTTAAAGTATATAGCATTTACAAAGATATATTGAGATACAACAGTCAATATATTTATTTCTTTAACTTTTTGCCTTAAATAGTGTTTAGGTCCTAGATTATAGATTGCACGAATAGTATTATTAACAGGGCGAGAAAATGAAGTAATATATTCCCACAAGAGGCATTTTAACCCAATACCGCCGGTTTTAGAGTCACACACTGTGCAACTGTACCACGATGGCATCCGGCCAACAGATTATAAGATTATAATGTTGTATTTGTCATACCTTATAGCCATCCGCAGTATCTCATTCTTGGACAACTTCTTATCAGGTGGATGTGTTGGTACCAACCGCCTAAGTTCGGCAAAAGCTCCACTGACATTCTGCTGCCTCCAACGTTCCCGACAATTGGTGAAAAGCTTCCGCGGAGGTCGAAGAATACAAGAGTTCAAAGGTTGTAAGTCTTCAGGTAAACTCTAATAAGAGGATAAAGAAAAATATATATTGAAATCTGATGTCAGTATATCGCATTTTAAAGCAGTAGTCTTTATAAACTGTTTTTTTTACTTTGCTCTGTTCTGCATTTTTCTAGCGTTTATAGAGTGCCAGTTGAGCATTTCACTACAACAATATAACTTAGATGTATAACGTACATGTGTAACACACAAAAGAGATTGTGAGTTTAAGGACATTTTCTTAATAGTACCTATCCTGTAAAACTATATAGGTATGTATTTAAATTTTCCATACTTCAGAAGTTCATTAAAATTCCACGTTTTATATTTCCTCACTCAATTTAAGTTAAATATTAAATATATATCTATTAAATCTAACAATAAAACAATTTAAAAGTCAATTCTTGTATACGCCATTCTAATTCTCTAAACTCTCAGCAAAACAATTTAGTAAATAAAGTAAATTAATTAATTTTTTGGTAGTTAGTGGTTTTTTTAGCATTTTTTTATATAAAACTTGCAATTTTTTAGCGTCACGCTTTATCTTGCACAGGCCAGGGTAGGCAGAGGGAACTGCAGATACAATAGGACCCTAGTGTTAAGGCATTCCGTTGCTTGTCCCTGCTTTCTCCGTCCCCGCTTTCCGCCCTTTTCAAGGCATTGCGTGTTGACTAGTGAAATTCATCGCCGTTCTTTGCCTAATTGCCAGACCGTCGTGGCGCAGAGGCGCAACGTCTGCCTGTAACGCAACGGTTTCTGGGTTTGATCCCCAGTCGGGGAAGATGGATTTTTCTATTTCCATTTTCTTCGCTCTGGCAACTAAGGCAAAGAGCGGCGTTGAGTTCCGCCACTCAACACGCAATGCCTCGAAAACGGCGGAAAGTGGGGACGGAGTAAGCAGGGACTAAGCAACGGAATGTCTTAACACTAGGTTCGTATAGTTCCTGCAGTTCCCTCTGCCTACCCTGCAATATGCGGGATAAACAAAAAAAAAATAGACACTGTGCCTCTGCGCCACGATAGTCCTCATTTTATTTTATATTTCGTCTACCTGCATATTCTTCTGTTGCCTATCATCATCACTGTCCGGCAAGCATAAGTCATCACTAAGCATCTCACTGTCAGGCTCTTCATCCGAACAGGAGTCCTGGTCTGATGCCATCGTAGTTGAATGCACTATTGAAATATTTTTCTTATATATAGATTTTAAAATGTATGTACAATACGGATACAAAAATATTTAAAGAAAATATAGTAAGATTTTTAGACAGCTTGGACGATTCATGATGGTTCGAATCCCGCTGCGTTCAAAAAATAAATTTTATTTTTATTACCTGAGCATAATTTCCAATTATTACTTAATTACTATATTGGGTGCATTTTTCATAGAAAATGACTATTAAAATTTACATTTAGTATAAATTAAGAGAAACTACCGACGGTAGAAAATAAGAATGTCCCTAACATTCAAATGAACCGACTGCTGATTTGAAAATTGTTTTTTTAAACATTCAGGAACTTTATACAACTTTTTATTTATATTTCTTTATATTATATGTCTTCACGCTTTATCCCGCACGTAGGCAGAGGGAACTGCAGGAACCATAAGAACTTAGTGTTAAGAACTCGAGAAGAGAAGAGAAGCACTCCGCTGCTTTGTCCCAGCTTTCCGCCTTTTTCAATGCATTGCGTGTTGAGTATATTATAACATTATATAATTTATTATTATAAAACCATGGAACTTACAAAGTAAATATAATAGTGCTATTATTAGGTACAACCGGATATCGCTATCAACGGATGTTTTATTAAACAGTATTACGTTCATATGGTGCTCTCTTATTTAAGTACATATTGAAAATATGTTAAATTTTGTATAAGAAATTACTATTTAATGAGAAATATATAAAATAATAACCAAGTGACTAAAATAGCATAAGTATATTTTATTTAATTACAACACTAGAAACTCTTGCTAGGTACAGTTTTTCTACTTACAATCATTTTATTTTCTAATGATCAATTTTAATTATAATAGATACTAATGATCTTATTATCTTTTTTATTTTTGTTTTATTAATCGTAACGTAAAAAGCAAGAAATTCATGTATTCATGTATGAAATTCATTCAAGTACCGATGACTCCATATTACTTTTAATATAGTTATGTCCTTTGGTTACTCGAGGAAGTTATTTTGAAAAAATAAACTTAAAGAAAGCATAAAAATTTTAAACAAGAGAGCGCGGGTTCGATTCCCGCTGTGTTCAAAATTTTTATATGTTTTCTTTAAATATTTTTTTATCCTTAGTGTGAATTAACACTTTAAAAATCACAAAATATTTAAGGTATTTTGAATTAAGTATATCCGGACTAGACGTTATCCGGCGTTTCGAGTTGACACAATTCACTTCGCCAATGTTACGTTGAATAAAAAACACACAGATTAGTCCGCTCAATCATTAATTTCTAAGTGACATTTTCCACTATATATTCATTTTCGTAAACGTTATATTATATATAAATCCTCACCTTTAATTTAATTTTCGATCAACTTTGCTAACATTTAAATTAGCTACGATAAAATTGTTTAAATTTTATATAGATATATATTTTTTATTGAATAAGACACCTATACATAACGTAACATCATAAATCGACTATTCAGTATCACATATCAGAAAATACAAACCTGTATTTCCTGTAATATCAGTCACAGTTGGCATAAAACTTAACAACAAGTTTTACTTGTAGCACAAAGAAAATATATATATTAAATAAATATATTTGTACGAATTTACTTATTTATAATTATTATTGCAAAAAAACTTCACAGGAGCTCTTGTCATGGCCACGATAAAAAAGCAACTGAAAAATATTCAATTATAATATTTAAATTTGGATTGGGGGGTTGCGGTACTTCGCTCTGATTGGTTGATTTGTTGATGCAAGCGACCAATCACGTGGTAGGGCGTTACTGAATTTCCATATTACCCTTAGACTATGTTATAAGGGATATTTTATGACTTTAAAATATATACATTTGCTGTAAAATATATTTTTGCATTAAAAAAAGAGGACCGTCGTGGCGCAGAGGCGCAACGTCTGCCTGTAACGCAACGGTCTCTAGGTTCGATCCCCAGTCGGGGAAGATGGAGTTTTCTATTTCCATTTTCTTCGCTCTGGCAAACTACGCAAAGCGCGGCGTTGAGTTCCACCACTCAACATGCAATGCCTCGAAAAAGCGGAAAGCGGGGACGGAGAAAGCAGGGACTAAGCAACGGAGTGTCTTAACACTAGGTTCCCACGGTCCCTGCAGTTCCCTTTGCCTACCCTGCCATGCAGGATAGAGCGTGAAGCTAAAAAAAATAAGTTTTTCATTTTATTTACCTTTTTATACACTTTTTTGTTTAAAAGTGGAGGCTAGGGGTTCGTTGTGACAATGTGTGGTCTTTACACTATACAAACTTATTTGCTTGGTATTTAGAAAATCTAGTATTTCTATTCCAATTACCAAGTATTTAATTATCGAATTCAAATGAATTTCACAATAGAATGTTACAGATTGTAACATTTTATTTGAAAAATTTACCCTGATTAGGGTTGATTGTAACAGCATTGGGGCAAATTGTCACATTAATTTAAAATTAAGCCTGAAAAACCTTCAGACTCGCTAAAAAAACTCTCTTTCGATTTTCTCACACGTACGGGGATTAATTGACTAGTTAGATAATTTAGTGAATGTTGATTGTCGACGGTGTGACAAACTTGACGAAATAATTCAGAAAAACAATAATTTTTCGTCAACCATCCTTATGAATCTCCGGGTCCAATATAATCTACAAAAAATATCAGTGCACTAAGTCTTGGAAACATAAACATAGGTGGGATGAAATTTTCTGAAGAAATAATAATGCATGCCAGTGTTACGAGAATTTAGCAGAGTTTAGGCTCCTATTTATTTTTGACCTTGCTGTTTCTATTTCCTTTTATATACTTAAAATGGTGTAAATTACTACCTATAATATCTGTAAGCTTCTTAACAAAGCGATGTAGCTTCTGGGGTCCTTAGACAGTCTTGGATTCTTAATAAAATCTGTATCTTTATGTATACTTCTTTTGTTTTTGAGTATGTAAAACGTGCTGTTTTTTGTAATGCCTTATTCTGAAATATAACGACATTCAAGAAAAGAATAGAAATTTAAATATGTCCTCCACAATTTCATCGAACTAATAAATGAATGAGAGATAAGTGTTACAACAAAAGTAAAATTTAAAAGTATTACATATACCCTAAGATGAAGAAATAGCTTCTATTAAAAAAATCGCTTACTGGATACAAAAATGCAGTTAATTATATTTAAAGTAAACACATGTTAAACGCGTTTATATACTTCAAAATTGCTAAACATTTCGAGACAACCAAAAAAAAGAACATCCGTTACTTGGTTTTATTGGAAGGCCTCCAAAGCAGTCACTTCCAGTCTCATCCAACGGGACGCCTATATCTCAACTTATCTCATCTCTTCAGCTTATAGCAGAAGACTGCTGAACATAAACCTTCATGGTACGCCTTAAGACATGATCTCCTGCTTTCGCCAACCAACCACTACCAACTGCCTTATTTTTATCATCAGTCCATCTGGCTGGATTGCTTCCTACACTACGTTTGCCGAAGCGTGGTTTCTTTTCGAGAACCCATCATACATCAACCCATCGATTCTACGAACAGATTAGGTCAGCCCACTGCCACTTCAATTTGCAAAATTTCTGGATTATGTCTAGTCTTTTGGATAATCTAATTTCGGACTTTGTCTGTTACATAGCTGTTGGTTGGTGTTGTGAGCCAGTTTTATTGCTTGGTTTTCTATCTTGGCTCCATAGGCTATGACTCTAGACCTTGGTCTAACGGCATTGTAGTAGGGACAACCCAATGATATGACAGAGCTTCCCAAGTTCTGTCCAGCGATATTCCTGCGAAGGTGGATCGAGAGCTACTTGAGTTTGTTAAAAAAATCTGAAATATGATCAAATTTGCATAGACTAAATATAAAACAAATAAAGTAATATTTAAGGCGCTTAAGTTTATCCAGTTACTCTTGTCTTAAATCAGGGTATCAGAATCGGCTAAAGGCGAGTATTTACTAAAGAAATTTTTATTGTTACAGGAAGAAAACGCAAAGATCTTTCTACTTACCTCATTTAGCTGTGAACCCTATGACATGATTGTTCAGACTGGGTTAATATCGTGAAAGTGCCTACACTATTCCATAAAGAAGTTGCAGACTCGATGCAAAGGAGTTACAGGCGTGATAACTTTTAGCCTATTTCCAGTATTATTTATATTGTGTACATTACCAATTATGTTAAAATCTTTAACATATTTTTTTACATACAAAACAAAGATATATTTAGATGCAACAATTAAAAAAATAAAAAAAATCTCTAAAACATTCTTCAGAGCTTAAGATACAGATTGCAAAACAAACATAGGATTTATAACCGCTGCATTACCCTAAATTATAAAGCCATAACACGTAATACTATGAAAGTAGCAAAGTAGACAATACGAACCGTTCCACGTCAGATAACGATCCAATTTTCTTAACTCCAGAAGTTGGTGAGCTAAGTCTTTTCGTCAATCCATCAGGAGAGGACCCCACTGTAATTTGGAGTCTGGAATGATATCGAAAAAATCCTATTATTTGTATACTTAAAGAACTAATCTATTATATATATATATATATATATATATATATATATATATATATATATATATATATATATATATATATATATATATATATATATATATATATATATATATATATATATATATATATATATATATATATATATATATATATATATATATATATATATATATATATATATATATATATATATATATATATATATATATATATATATATATAATATATATATATATATTATATATATATATATATATATATATATATATATATATATATATATATATATATATATATATATATATATATATATATATATATATATATATATATATATATATATATATATATATATATATATATATATATATATATATATATATATATATATATATATATATATATATATATACATATATATATATATATATATATATATATATATATATATATATATATATATATATATATATATATATATATATATATATATATATATATATATATATATATATATAGAGGTGAAGGTTGCGATCATTGGACCGGCTTTTTGATTGGACCATTTATTTTTTTCAAAAACTATACATGTCACAACAAGTTTGATACATTGCTAGGCAACAGTACCGATCCCCATACCTACCCACCAAACCTCTGTGCGCTCGCAAAGCGAGGTAAGCAGTGAGGTGTATACTTGTGTTAGTGGTGACCGTGATGTAATAACCGAGTCGTCAACAAACTCATGTAAGTCACATTGTTTTAATTAATGTTTAATGATTGTGTTAGATCTGAATAGCAAATTTATATGCGCTTACAAATACGACTAAGCTTTTATAATATATATATATATATATATATATATATAATATATATATATATATATATATATATATATTATATATATATATATATATATATATATATATATATATATATATATAATATATATATATATATATATATATATATATATATATATATATATATATATATATATATATATATATATATATATATATATATATATATATATATATATATATATATATATATATATATATATATATATATATATATTATATATATATATATATATATATATTAACTTCGCTTTATATATGTATATACACTTTATGACAGGTTATACTACAGTATATAAAATAACATTAACTACAGCTAATGTTATTTTCCATTTAAACGTTTCTATCTACTATACTTTAATACAGCACCTTTATGTATCAAATATCATTATTAAAAAAATATACACAATATAAGGAACCACCTTTTGTTTTTCCCAAAAATGTTGTTTTCCAGAATTTACCTTTTTTTTTGCATTCGCACGCATAATAGCATTTTTTGAAGGTCATTATATGTTTTTTCATTCTTTTTACGCTTTATCGCGCTCAGTTTAGTAAAATAGGCAGAGGGAATTGCAGAAGCCGTGAGAAGCTAGTGTTAAGACACTTCCTTCCCCGCTTTACGCCTTTCGAGGCATTCTCTCCGCCTAGTCGCCAGAAAGAAGAGAATAAAAATGAAATAATCCGCCTTCACCAAGCGGGGATTGAACCCACAAGCGGACGCGTTTACAGGCAGTTTATAAGTTAAACAGTAGAGTGTGCAAGTTTTTATAAAATGTATAGTAGTAGTTGGCATTCCTAATCATTGTTGAGGAATATTTACAACGAAGATTATTACATCTTAAAGTGGGGACGAAGAGAGCAGGGATAAAGCAACGGAGTGTCTTAACACTAGGTTCATATGGTTCCTGCAGTTCCCTCTGCCTACCCTGCAATATGCGGGATAAAGCGTGAAGCTAAAAATAAATAAATAAATAATTATATTTTCCATATTATCTTTTTTTATATCCAATAAAAATAACTTGGAGTAATTACAGTTTATTTTCCTTAATTTATCAATTTTATGTCGAATATGCATATGTGGTTCTCAGGGCACGACTTCTTTTTCACGCTTTATCCTGCACATGAGAGGGAAGAAAAAATCCGTTTTCTACGAATGGGAATCGAACCCACAAACCATCGCGTTTACAGACAGACGGTCAATTTTTATCTTTCTTCAAGATACATATTGGTGGACCTTTTGTCATTTACTTTTCTTTCTTATTAAAAACCCATTATCTTTTTTCTGCAAATATTAAGGTATTTTTAAAATATTTACGATATATACTTAAGTAGTCGTAAAACAGTATGCTTTGCGTCATACTAAATGTATGTACAATTATTCGATTTGTGATAAGAAAATCATATTGTTTTTTTTAAATATATATATATATATATATATATATATATATATATATATATATATATATATATATATATATATATATATATATATATATATATATATATATATATATATATATATATATATATATTACAGCGATAGGCGGAACTCTACAAGAAGATATATGAATGTATATATATATATATATATATATATATATATGTGTGTGTGATTGTGATTGAGAGTATATGCGGGTAGTTAGGTTAATTGCCACAACTAATTGTCGTTTAACTTTAATTGTGTTTTTCACAGTTCTTGGTTATACCAATTTATGATAATTAATGTGAATATTTGTATAAAGGAGTACAGAAGTTTTTTTCTATTACCTTAACTATTAATTAATTATCCTAATCAATCCAAAATAAAAATCCTGATAGACTTCATACTAAAAATATTCTATTACGTTTAAAAAGCCTTTAAAAAAAACAACGAAAACGTTATTCTGTTAAAAATTTAGAACACACTAATTTAGTTAAAAACTACTACTGCAATTGTAAACATCACTGTTCTCGATAACTATAATTTTTGCTAAGTAATGTTAATTACTTCAATGGATCGCGACTTCGATTTTCGCCTGAAGTAAAACCAAAACTTTATATATGTACATAGAGTTACATACAAGAGTAATATAACAATAAAACGCTTAGCATACGCATGATGCTTCAAACATAAATGTGGAATTAAAACATGCTCTACTATTAATATTGGTGTTAAATATAAATGCGTTGTGAATTTCGATGATAGAGTCAGTCGCGATACGGACGAGCTGTGATACGCACGTTCCTATACTCAATATTTCTTTATTAAAATCAAAAAGCCACTGTGTTATTTATGACAAAAATATACATATATAGTTAAGTGATATTTTTTATACAGTAGTGTCTAAAAAGTGTTTACTTTTTGTTTGATTTAGACAAGCTGTCTAAATAATGGGTCGATAAACTCTTATTTTGTTTTGCCCAAAACGTGTGAGTTTCCTTGACTTTTACTTATTATACACATATTATTTTGATAACAGCATAGTATATGTTGTGAAGGTCATTTAACATATAATAGAAATTTGCATATAAATTTGAATTTAATTTACATTTTATGTATATGTCTATACTAAACAGTAAATACTTATTGCCGATATTATTGTTTTCTCTAATATATATATATATATATATATATATATATATATATATATATATATATATATATATATATATATATATATATATATATATATATATATATATATATATATATATATATATATATATATATATATAGATATATATTAGAGAAAACATAATAAAGCTTTACTCCATCTTAGGAAATTTTATAACACTTTTAAATCGTACGTGGCAATATTTACAAACACACCTTGACATTTAAAGAATTCATTATTCGTTTTTCAATTCAATTTCAAGTAGTTTATAGTTTTTGCTAAACGAAAATACGACAAAACCATGTACAAGTAATTTTATAGTTAGGAACGTAGTGTCTTAGCACTACACTCTCCGTTTATCTTCACTTAAATTATTATAAGCCATTTATTAAGTACGTCATAATATTGTCATATATGTAGATATGATTATTTACTTTACAATTTAAACATTAAATGAAAAATAACGCACTATTTTGACACAAACTGTGATAAAATTATTTAACTTCTATATTTACTTGTTATATATACATAATATATACTAAAATCTGTATATTTAGAATATTTTATTTGGCTATGACATTCATATGTATATAACTAAATAAGATAAGAATGGATGTTTGTTTAAAAGATATAACTGAACGAATGTACATGTAAACGAAATTTGACGAAATTTTAACATACGCGACTTTATTGCTACACCGTTGGTAACTAAACCTATCCTATGGCCTATTTTATCTGGAATAAAGATTTCCTAAAAAATAGGTTATTTGGGGTTAAAGACTTTTTAGGCCTAAATTAGACACGTCAGTCGTAGACTAGGGCTAAATACTAGACTTTCAATATGTGGAATTTGAATTCTAATTTAACATATATGTGTATAACCAAACTCAACAATAACATAATATATAAATACTTCGTATTTTGATATTTTTAAAATTTCATTTTTTTTTTAAATAATTTCAAATACTTGTTTTATTCATATTTCATATTTATTATTTATTTTTATTATATCTTTGCATTATGAATATTTACATATGAAATTTAGTACAAAATCTTGAGAAGTGCTAACCTAAATGCTTTATCGGTCAATAACCTGAAGATAATACCGGGATAAGTCACTATTTCTGGCAGTTTTCCATTACAATAGTAAAATAAAAAAAAACAATAGTTCGCTCTGTTAACAGATAGATAGTTAGTAATACAGAGAAAATCTAGAGCTAGGACAGAGCTTGATACTAAATCGAGTATAATGCAAAAAAAATATCACCACTTGGAAATCGAACTTACGACCGTCGCTTACATGTCGACACTGGGCCACTGTGACACGATTGACATTAATATATACATTATCTATATATAAAGAATATTTGTTTAAAATATGCTGTAGGAAGCGGCTTCGCTGCGTGAACTATAAAACGTGTCATTTTGTTGTGTTCATTTCACGTAGAAATTTCAAGAAAGCTTGTCTTAGTGCTCTATAATTCCAAATTACTCTTCATAAACGCTTCGAAGCTTTGGCTTAGCTTTGTCTGTCAGCATGACACATAGTAAAACAAGAGTACGGTTGTGAATAAAAATATATACGTACTTAAATTTATTTCAAAATGCGAAATAATTTAAGCAGAGATTTAAACTTATAATTATCTACATTTATTATGAACTATTTGGTCAAATTTATTCAAACTGCGCCATAAAAGCGTTGAAACAATGTAATTGTGACTGTACATAATAATGAGTCATAAACGATGCTTACGAGTGTATGGCACGTGTTTATATATATATATATATATATTATATATATATATATATATATATATATATATATATATATATATATATATATATATATATATATATATATATATATATATATATATATATATATATATATATATATATATATATATATATATATATATATATATATATATATATATATATATATATATATATATATATATATATATATATATATATATATATATATATATATATATATATATATATATATATATATATAAATAAAACAATTGTCTACATACATTAAATGTAGAGAAATGTAAAAAAAATAATAGAACGATGTTAATGATCTTAGATTATTGTCTTTTGCTATTTCATGTGTTTATACTAGGCACTAGGCCAATTTACACACAGAGTAATATTAATTAGTTTGTTCTCGTTCGATAGTTAATATAGAAGAAGAGATCAAGTTTACATAATTAGGTCCTTTTTATTTCTTTAACAGCCGACATTTACGTTCAATATTCAGATTAATATTGATTTCAATAATTAAATATTAATTTCAATACTAAATACTTTCGTTATAATAAAATCATAAAATGTATATTGATTTATACATATATACGTATTTAGGTAATCTGCTAACTGGATTTAAATTTTTGTATAGCCTATAATTGTAATAGACTAATATAGGCTATAATTCTATAGGCTATAAAAGCCTACCTAAACTATAAGAAATAGATTAACTCTGTGACAGTAAAAATGTTAAGCATTTTTCTGCGTGAAATGATTCGGACGTGATTCATGTGATATGAAACCAAAATAGATTAGCTAGTTAAAAGAAAGAAGCAACTAAAAAAATCAATAGAGTGTGGGCATCTCCTAAATATATATAAATTTTGATTTTGTTAACTTACCTAACGCAGAAATCCGTTCCATAAAAGTGACTAAAAAGCAGTGCAGGGTAGGCAGAGGGAACTGCAGGAACCATACGAACCTAGTGTTATGACACTCCGTTGCTTAGATCCTGCTTTCTCTGTCCCTGCTTTCTGCCTTTTTCAAGACATTGCGTGTTGAGTGGCGGGACTCAACGCTGTGGTATACCTAGTTTCAAGAGAGAAGAAAATTCAAATAGAAAATCCATTTTCCCGAGTGGGAATCGAACCCACAAACCTTACGCCTCTGCGCTACAATTATACTTAAAAAGAGATAAAATTTTACATATATTTGAACTCACATTTATGGAAACCGTGGTTTTTTAATTTTTTTTGAGTTATTTTCCATCTTTACTCCGTATTGATACTTCAGATATATATACAAATATCGTCCAAAATATAAACTTATTACTATCACACGAGCCACCCTATATTGGAACAATATGGTAAAAAGTAAAAACATTGCAAAAGTATGTATATTGTTTCACAAAAGTTCCATTACCTAAAGCTTTCCTAGAAGATGATAATGATAATAACCTCGTTACCTGTTAATTACTTGTTATCTAAACAAGTAGTTTCGAACTTGAAATGTGTTCTACTATTGTATAGAACAATAATCTAGATTCATTTTTTATTTAGGCAGTGTTTAACGCTGCGTCTTGTATCTCACCAATGCTAGGAAGAAAAGATTTTCTTTTAAATGGGACTCCAACCCAAAGTTATGTGATGCGTCAGGGTGGTATATATATATATATATATATATATATATATATATATATATATATATATATATATATATATATATATATATATATATATATATATATATATATATATATATATATATATATATATATATATATATATATATATATATATATATAGATATATATATATATATATATATATATATATATATATATATATATATATATATATATATATATATATATATATATATATATATATATATATATATATATATATATATATATATATATATATATATATATATATATATATATATATATATATATATATATATATATATATATATATATATATATATATATATATATATATATATATATATATATATATATATATATATATATATATATATATATATATATATATATATATATATATATATATATATATATATATATATATATATAGGTGAAGGTTGCGATCAATGGTGATGGCTCTTTGATTGGACCACCCAATTTTTTCAAAAACTATACATGTCACAGCAAGTTTAATACGTTGTTAGGCAACAGTACCGAACCCCTTGCCTACCCACCAAACCTCTGTGCGCTCGCGAAACGTGGTAAGGAGTGAGATCTGTACATGTGTTTATGGTGACCGTAATACAATAACCGAGCCATCAACAAAGTCATGTAAGTCACATTGTTTTAATTAATGTTAAATGATTGTGTTACATCCAAATAGCAAATTTATCTGCGCTTACACACACTACTAAGCTTTTAACTTAATTTTACACGTTTTTTAGTAATTGCTTTCGTTCTGTTTATATGCCTAGTTGCCATCAATGGACCTGAATGGTGACGCTATCATTGGACCGGTCCAATCAAAGAAACTTATATCAACGATAATAAATAATGAGTTTTATATTGTAAATTGAATATTTTGGTATTGCATGTAGATAGATACCTACCTTTTAGTTGTAATTGGATTATATTTATATATTCCAGAATGTCGGCAAGAAGAGGAAATATTATTGTTAAATGACGAAATAGTATTGATTACTAGTATGAAACTAACCATAGAATTTTTTAAAAAAAACTATTGGATTAAATGAAGCAAGTCGAACGTATGGCGTTCCAAAAGCCATATTAAAAATACAATTAGATGTGAAAAATAAAAAAAAAACCTCGAAGAAATGCAAATAGTGGAATCAAAAGTAGATCTTGCGGAGGCTTTAGAAACTAAATTTAGCAATGACGTTGTTGAAATGGAGAATTCTTTTTTTTATATTACTCCCAAAGTTGTCAGAGTGCTTGCCGCCAATTAGCTGAGAAAAATGAAATTAAACATCGTTTTAATAGAACCAAAGAAGTTCCTGGAAAATAGTACTGTGCATACATGAAGCACCATCCAGATATAAGTTTTCGTCAACTAAGAGTCACATATATGTATGAGCAGTACAACTGGACCTAAGAGGAAAAATTTGAATAAAAAAAGTACTTCTTATTTTGTGTTTCATTTGAGTCACCTTCGTTGGACCATTAATACAAATATTTCAAAGTCCAATGATAGCAACTTAGCGGTCCATTTAAGGCGACGGTGGTCCAAAGAAAGCAACTTTTCATTGAAAAGTTATATTAGAATAGCTCTAAAGATTCTCAACTTTCATTGCCAATAATTTATATATCATTAATTTACATAAAAAAGCATCACATTTCATTAATTGTCTTAAGTTGTAGGTAACATTTCATGAGATATGATGTCACAAAGTTAGGTGGTCCAATGATAGCAACCTTCCCCTATATATACAATAGCCTTTTTTATAATTTGGCTTATTTGATCTATATTTCTTAAGCCGTAGGTCATAGGTTTAATTCCTATTTGGATTTGATTTACCCGGAAGTCTTCCGTGTTTATACGTCCATTTATCCGTGTATAGAGAATCTGTTTATATATTAATCATTTTACCCTTTGGATACACTCTTGGACGAAGTTCAGTAATTAATTGATTTCAAACAAATATCGGAGCAGAACCTGATAATAACAGAATAAAATTTGAATTTACGATATATTTATATATTATTATGGTTATATCACATCTTTACAAAATTACATAGAACGATCATTTACAGAAGAAATCATTCATAAAAGATATTCCATAGAAAAATGGGCAAAGAGTATGTAGTGAATTCAGATGTGTCACTTTTTTCTCACTATCCTTTAGATAGAATTACAATGCCAGTATGTATATAGGTAAAGTAAAGTGGGCTACAGCCTTATATATACATATATAATTGAACGGCGTTCATTTACACATATACAATACAAATATATGTGTATTTTGTAAATATTAAATATAATTATCAAACACGTGTAATGTCACTTGTCATAGTGTCAGTCACGTGTTGATATAATATGAAGAGTTAAGAAATAATTGATAACGAAGTAAAGGATGGCCTATTTAGGCGTTGCGTAGGGAACGGAGTGACTTGTCACTCTAGCTTTCTTTGCTTTTCGTATAAAAAATAATTATACCGCTAATCCTTATACCGGGTATGAGAATTCTACAATCATCCTTTCCAAGAGGTATTTGTTTATTTTTTATATAGATAATATTATTATGAAAGTTGTGCACTCCTAAGTTCCAAATCTTTGACTGACCTATATTAAATCGATGTGTTAACCAAAAAAATTATATATATATATATATATATATATATATATATATATATATATATATATATATATATATATATATATATATATATATATATATATATATATATATATATATATATATATATATATATATATATATATATATATATATATATATATATATATATATATATATATATATATATATATATATATATATATATATATATATATATATATATATATATATATATATATGTGTGTGTGTACAATATTTACAAGAGGAAAGTCAACGATCGACAATCGTGACTGATGTCTGAAGTATACAGATAACCTAATTGAAGCGATGATAATTTATAATTGAGCAAATAGAACATTTAGTTTCATAACTTATGTTAAATATCAATAAAGTGCCATCTATTGTTATATATAGAGGTCGTGGCGCAGAGGCGTAACGTCTGTAAACTGGACGATTTGTGGGTTCGATTCCCACGACGAGAAAATGGATCATATCAATTTCATTTTTAAATATAGAGGAATAGCTGATACAGTGAACTACATTTTTTTTATTAAATATTTAAATAATCTATCAATATATATACTTACGTTATAAAAAATTTTAAAGCGAGCGAGAAATAATGTCTAGTCGGTTAATAAGCAGCGCTACGGCTGTATAAATAAAAAAATTACAACTTATGTTATAAAATTTACATGGATTATACATTTTAAATATAAAAAATTGAATTATTTTTAAATACATTAATTAAAATAGTATGAAAACTGTCAGAGTGCAAAGGCGTGGTGTCTGTCTGGTATACAGAACGGTTTGAAGGCTCGATTCCAACTCGGGGAAGATGAATTGTTGTATTTCCCTTTTCTTCATTCCGGTATCTTGTCAAAGCGCGGCGTTGAGTTCCGCCAATTAACATACAATGCGTCGAAAAAGGCGGAAAACAGGGACAAGGATGGTATTAAAATATTAGTTAAGTCAATGAAGTTATATAAAAATCACTTGCTTTAATTGACAAAAAACGGCGTTGAGCTCCGCCAACTCAAAAGTATCTAGAATTTTTCCTAAAAGAATAAAATAAAATGTCAACTTCCACCTAAACTTATATAGTTATTATTACACTACTAGCATTATATTAGTTATTCTCTTTTATTCTTTCTTTTTTTTCTTCATTCTACTACTAGCTAGTGATGAGGCTAGGGATATATATATGTATATATATATATATATATATATATATATATATATATATATATATATATATATATATATATATATATATATATATATATATATTATATATATATATATATGTATATATATATATATATGTATATATATATATATATATATATATATATATATATATATATATATATATATATATATATATATATATATATATTGAATAGCTGAGCACAGTACACTATACACGTACTTAATATGATAATATGTCTTATTAGACTTACAAATAACATAACTTTGTATTTATCCACCAGGTATCAAGTCAACCAAGTTTATATGAAGACAGCACTTGTTAACAAAATAATGTATAGAGAAAAACAAAAACTATGGATCCACAAGAATTAGTGCCTTTAGAATGTAAGTAGATAGATTTTCACTCGAAACATTGATATTAAAAATTCAGCACCGAATTCTATGATTCGGTTATTATGATTATTCGGTTGCTCAGAGCCTTAACTGGAATCTCTAACAACTTTCTACCTCATATTATAAGGAGGTTAGATAATATATTATCACAATCATCGTGGTGCAGAGGCGTAGCGTCTGTCTGTGACGCGATACTCGGGGAATATGGATATTTCTGTTTCCATTTTCTTCGCTCAGGCAACTAGGTAAAGTGCGGCGTTGAGTTTCGCCACTCTACACGTAATGCCTCGAAAAAGTTGGAAAGCGGGAACGGAGAAAGTATGAACGAAGCAACGGGTTGTCTTAACACTAGGTTCTTATGGTTCCTGCGGTTCCCTCAGCCAACCTCGCCTTGTGCGGAATAAAGCATGCAAGCTAAAAAAAGAACTTTTTTAAATTTAGTTATCGATTACTGGCACTATTCATCCTAATTATATACTATTAATGTAAATATATTCATACTATTAATGTAAATATTAAAGCAATATTCCTAGAAGTATCGCGTGTGGCGGATCTCCACACTCAACTTCATCCAGCAGATCGTAAAAATGATCTATACTAATATTATAAAGAGGTAAAATTTGTTTGATTGTAATGAATAGGCTCAAAAACTACTGGACCGATTTAAAAAATTTTTTTACCATTTTTAAGTTACATTATTCATGAGTAACATGAGCTATACTTTATTTTGGAAAAAATAGGGTTCCGTAACATATTTGGGTTTCTCGGGAAGCTGTAAAAATCAACAAGAAAGGTTACTTATTTTGCGTACGCAGCCTAAACTATAGAAGATAGAACCACAAATTGTTTTAATTAATTATAGATTTTATAAATATCTATAATAAAGTCCGCTACACACTATACCTATCTTTGTCGAGTGAAGCACAACAACCACTTTTTAACTTAAAAATCTTGATTTTTTTTTAACTCCTTTTAAACGCGTTTATTACTCACGCTAATAATATCCTTATTAAAATATTTTTTTTAGCTTCACGCTTTTATCCCGCACATGGCAGGGTAGGCAGAGGGAACTGCAGGGACCATGGGAACCTAGTGTTAAGACACTCCGTTGCTCAGTCCTTGCTTTCTCCGTCTCCACTTTCCGCCTTTTTCGAGGCATTGCGTGTTGAGTGGCGGAACTCAACGCCGCGCTTTGCCTAGTTTTCCAGAGCGGAAGAAAATGGAAATAGAAAAATCCATCTTCTCCGACTGGGGATCGAACACAGAAACCATCGCGTTACAAGCACACGTTGCGCCTCTGTGCCACGACGAACTATTTCATCACTAAATATTGTTTATTTATATGATATTTGGTATTTGAACGATTAAAATTGGACACTTTGTTTTGAAGATATGGTGAAAATAAAATAATACGATTTCTACTGAACCACTACCACCAACCCACAAAAAGACAAACTGTGCAGCCTGTGGATGATGACTGTCGTCGTTGATATTAGTGTTGGTATCTGTGAATTGACCTAGGAAACATTTTGCTGATCGTGTTTTTCTTGGGTAGGCTATTTGAAGCGGTAACCGAAACATAGCCGCGTTCGTCCGCTAGTAAAGAATGAAAAAAATATAAAAACATTTTATTTCCCTTGCAGCTGGACTCCCACGTCCTCGACCGACGAGACAATTCAGCCAAATAGCATCAAGATCTTGCAATAAGGGCCCTATCAGACTATGTCGACTTCTGGCGTTAATGATAGTTCTACCCTGTTTGTTCATCTTCATACCGCTACATATGAGGTAGGTATCGGTCGTGGTTCAAAGACGTAGCGTCTGCCTCTAACGCGGCGGTTTGTGGGTTCGATTCCTACTCGGGGAAGATGGATTTTTCTATTTCCATTTTCTTCGCTCTGGCAACTAGGCGTTGAGTTCCACCACTCAACACGCATTGCCTCGAAAAAGGCGGAAGTAGGGACAGAGAAAGCAGGAAACGATGTGTCTTAACACTAAATTCCTCTGGTTCCTGCGGCTGTCTACCCTGCCATGTACGGGAAAAAGCGTGAATCTAAAAAAATAATATTGCCGTATATTATAGAATATTTTACACAGTGAAAATATTTACGTTAAGGTTAAAGGCGAAGGAATTTTTCACCAAATAATTTTATTTAAGACAAAAAAGAAAATAAATAACTTGTTTAATTACCCATTCATGTTTTTTTCACGTTTTCACAATATTAAAAAAATTGGTTTTATTTTAAAGTTAAAGCGTAATTTATTACTCAGTAACAGTATGTGAGCTAAGCTACTCCAGTAGAGCTTCGCGTAAATATTGACTAGGCCTATAGGTATGTATGCAATCCTTTTATGTAACTTTGATAACAATTAGGCAAAACAATGAGTCGCTATCTCAGAATTTTAATAAACAAACAACTTTAACTAACATAAGCTTCTTTATACAAAGGTATTTTTTATTTCCTATAAATATTAGTTCTAGTATTTGAAAGATAAAACTATTTGGAATAAAAAGAAACAAAACGTTTATTGAAATATATTACTTTTTTGTATTTTAAGCATTGCATTAAAAGAACCCCAAAAACAGTAATATTTGTGCTTTTCGTGTTCTTGTTGAATGACAATACAAGCTTTAGTATATAGTCACATACACGTTGCTATGGCAACATGTACTTCGAAGGGCACCTACTATATATATATATATATATATATATATATATATATATATATATATATATATATATATATATATATATATATATATATATATATATATGTATATATATATATATATATATATATATATATATATATATATATATATATATATATATATATATATATATATATATATATATATATATATATATATATATATATATATATATATATATATATATATATATATATATATATATATATATATATATATATATATATATATATATATATATATATATATATATATATATATATATATATATATATATATATATATATATATATATATATATATATATATATATATATATATATATATATATATATATATATATATATATATATATATATATATATATATATATATATATATATATATATATATATATATATATATATATATATATATATATATATATATATATATATATATATACTTAAATCATATATTCAAGTTACCCTTTAGAGGTGATCCACAAAAAATAAGCATAAAATTTTAAATAGACCAACTTAACTCATATACTTATTCATAAAAATAACTAAAATCAAAGAACTTATGATGACTTCACTAAGTTCTGGTTGTATCTGGTAAAGAAATGAAGTAATAAACCAAACGTCTCCCACTTTAATAAAAACTTCCGTCCACTCCATATGTACGTTTTAAAGAGACTGTTGCTACTTGGGATGTTACACAATTAGATTATTTGATATCTGGTTACTGGTATAATAACAAAAACTTTAGATATCTTAAAACGAGGCAAAATGCTTTGAATAAAGACTATGATTAATATAATATGTTTAGAATATGTATTACAAAAATTAAATTAAAATCGTAATCGTCTCGTACTATTGTTTTATATATGTATATATATATATATATATATATATATATATATATATATATATATATATATATATATATATATATATATATATATATATATATATATATATATATATATATATATATAGATATATATATATATATATATATATATATATATATATATATATATATATATATATATATATATATATATATATATATATATATATATATATATATATATATATATATTATATATATATATATATATATATATATATATATATATATATATATATATATATATATATATATATATATATATATCTCTTTTACATTTCAGATACCGAGCATTCTCAGGCCAAATGTATCCAATGAGTATGACTGACATGCGTTTGATAGACAGTAAGATATCACCTACATGGTGTCAGGTAAGTCTATTTTTTTATATATTTTATAAGGTTATTGTGACATTATTTATTTCATTTCCATGCCCTGGTAAAAAATTTGCGTCCGCCCGCCCTTCATCTCTAAAATTGGGCGGAAAATGGAAAACAGAGTCTCTAAATAGTAGATTTCCTCTGTCTACACATTTCAATTAGGCGATTAATGTTTACAATAAATTGCCTACTTAGATAAATATTAAATTTAAAAGAACAAATCGCTAGTGAAAGTATAAAGCTTTTAAATATATATACTTATATTACTGACTGAATCTTCTCCTAAAATGGTAATTTACTCTTATTTTTCTTATAATAGTATTATAACTTTAATATAAATTACTAACACCCGCTTTATATAGTAATGTTTATTAAAACGAACAAATAAAACAACAAAAAGAACAGGAGTAGGTAAAAGAGAAAACTGTTGTTTATAAGTATATTTTGTACTTTGTAATATTTTACAATGAAGTATAGTAGAGTCGGCACAGCCAGAGAAGCTTAGTGGTACAATTCTCCACTCTCCGCTTTCCGCCTTTCGAGACATAGACATTCCAAGCGTGTTGAGTGCAATTTATATATTTTATATTAAATTTATGTATATTTTATTTCATTATTATATTTATGTACATTAACTATAATGACACAATTATCAAAAGAGACTGAACCCTCTGAACTATCAATCGATTTTTTATTCTAGTTACAGCCGGATATGTGTATATATATGTGTGTATATATATATATATATATATATATATATATATATATATATATATATATATATATATATATATATATATATTATATATATATATATATATATATATATATATATATATATAATATATATATATATATATATATATATATATATATATATATATATATATATATATATATATATATATATATATATATATATATATATATATATATATATATATATATATATATATATGACTTACACTAATTTCCAAAACATTTATGTACTTAAGATTAAGGCAGCTAAAACAAACGCTCGTATGACACTTGATTAGATATAAACAAACTACCCAATACATTATAAATGAGCCTTATCACATATAAAGATACAATGCTTTATTGTTTAATGTAGTAAATAACTACAGTGTTTAAACGCATCGTTATTAAATAATGACTGACTCTAAGTGTTGATTGTCAGTTCAATTCTCAATAAGCACGTTTTCGTTTCGTGGAGATCCACGCTTTATACCTAGCGGGGTAGTCAGAGAGAACGGAGCGCCAAACGCTGCGGTCCCTGCATACCTTTCCCGCCTCGTCCAAAGTCATTAACCTCTTCATACACACTCTCCGGGGAGTCCTTCATGTTTTTCACGTGACCTTCCTCCAGTATCTTTGTCATAACATAGTCATAACATAGTCTATGTTTTCGAAAGTCAACCGAAGTCTCCCCTTACTTCTCTTACGACTTACTTTTGCCTCATATATCAGTTTTACCATTCCCTCACCACTTATTCTTTCGACGTGCCCAAGCCATGTGAACATGTTCTTCTTCATTCTCACTGTGAAATCCTCGATGGTACCTACCATCTTGTGTATCTCTTCATAGCGGATTTGATCAGTAAAAGCAATTTAATTTTTTTTTCTTCACGCTTTTATCCCGCATATAGCAGGGAACTGCAGGAACCATATGAACCTAGTGTTAAGACACTCCTTTGCTTAGTTCCTGCTTTCTCCGTCCCCGCTTCACGCCTTACTCGAGGCATTGCTTGTTGAGTGGCGGAACTCAACGCCGCGCTTTGCCTAGTTTCCAGAGCGAAGAAAATGGAAATAGAAAAATCCATCTTCTCCGAGTGGGAATCGAACTCTCAAACCGTCGGGTTTACAGGCAGAAACTTACGTCTCTGCGCCACGACGGTCCTCAATAAATTAAATATTTTTATACAGAATATATCGAAAATTATAAATATATGAAAATATATTACTACTACTGCTATAGAGAAACGTTATTATTTTATAAAATAATCGTTTCATTATTTATCTTGTCTCTATCACTCGAGTTTTGGAAAAAACCAACGTAATGTT
The DNA here is from genome assembly GCA_037178615.1 of Dione vanillae. Lineage (NCBI taxonomy): Eukaryota > Metazoa > Arthropoda > Insecta > Lepidoptera > Nymphalidae > Dione > Dione vanillae. The sequence goes on along the minus strand of JAZFAU010000242.1, from coordinate 168,339 downwards.
TAATATTCTATGATTGACATTTGATTATGATAAAGTAAAGTTGGAGAGATTCAGATCGTTTTGAATTGGTGGATTTAAATACCTATATTATTATTTTTAAGCTTCACGCTTTATCCGGCATATAGCAGGAAACCATGGGAACGTAGTGTCATGACATTCTGTTTCCCAATTTCCGCTTTCCGAAGGAAATGAAAATGAAAAATCCAATCATTTAAAAATTTAAATGAATTATTACTAATAATAGTATAAATAGATAAATGTAGAGCACTAATAATATTGTTTTCTAGATTTAGTTATACTATACTGTTGTGTTTGTCCCAATTTCAACCTATGATCACCAAATTCACTTATTTCGGCTACATTTTCGTCGCTCTTCAACACAAGATAAAACACTGCGTTGAGTTCTATCACTCAACACGCGATGTCCTAAAAGTTGATTCGAGGAATGGAATGTCTCAATAATAGTTTCTCGTGCCAACTCTACTGTATGCAGCTAACAGTTCAAACAATTCAGTTAATAAACAAAATCGTTTAGTTAAACTACAGCATATAAATACTAGAATGTTGTTGCATATAAATACAAAAATAAACGGAAAACAGCAGGGACTAAGCAACGGAGTGTCTTAACACTAGGTTCCTATGATCCCTGCAGTTCCCAAAAAAAAAATTTTGTAAATTCAATATACTTTTATACCGTCTTTCTTCTTCTGCCAATTTTAGAATTAACACAAAGCTCATTGGTACGATATACGTCACCGTGTGAAGTGAATGAATATTTCCATGAATGAGAAATAAACTGACTACCCTCGTATACGCCGTATGCTTACGTATTGAAATAAAAAAATTAAACTTATAAGAGGTTCTTTTAGCCTTACGCTTTATCCCGCACATAGTACGGTAGGCAATGGGAACCACAGAAACTTTTAGAATGTTTAGTCATTCTATTCTCTGCTCTCCGCCTTTATAGTTAATGATTATTTCTATTTGTATTCAATGATATTTTTGTCATTAGCGACAAGTAGTGAGATCGAACGCTACTTTCAATGCATTCGTTGTGCCTGGACCTCCAGAACTGACCGATGAGTTAGTACCAGTGTCGATGACCAGGGAACTAGAGCTAGAAGATGATATGAAAGAGTACTGGGGTTTTTATCTTCTCCAAGGATCAACTGTCACTGTGTCTTCTTGTGTGAGGTAAGAAGGCTTTGGGTACTCTATTTTTCATACTTTGGATATCACAATTTCTGTACAGTACAATAATATTAGTAACATATTCAAAACTTAAAGAACTTTAACGACATGAATAAAATAATGAACTTTGTTACATCAGTTGGCCAGGTGCGTCCCTTATAATGATAAAAGGTTACAAGCATTTGCAAGAATGTGCGTACATTGGGGACGATTCATCAGAAGAGTTGGACGAGCTTTTGGAAGCTCATAAGCTGGGTTTACTCTCGAACACTACGCTTATAGAGAAGTTAACACAACTAAATAAAGAGGATGGAAAAGCCAATCATCCGGGTAAGTTTGTCATATATTTTATTTCTAGTAGCAGATACCATATGAACCTAGTGTTAAGAAGACACTCCGTTGTTTAGTCCCTGCTTTCTCCGTCCCCGCTTTCCGCCATTTTCGAGGCATTGAGGGTTGAGTGGCGGTTACAGGCAGACGCTTACGTAGTGAAGATCATATTCCAAATAATTTTATAACTGTCCGCATTGAGTCATCTAAAGGGGAAGATATTTTTTAAGTGTATTTTTTTTATTTTATGTTAAAAAACTTTAAAGGGCCGTCGTGGCGCAGAGGCGTAAGCATCTGCCTGTAAACGCGACGATTTGAGGGTTCAATTCTCACTCGGTGAAGATGGATTTTTCTATTTCCATTTTCTTCGCTCTGGAAACTAAGCACAGCGCGAAGTTGAGTTCCGCCACTCAACACGCACGTGCCTCGAAAAAGGTGGAAAGTGGGGACGGAGAAAGCAGGAACTAATACACGGAGTGTCTTAACAGTTCCTGCAGTTCCCTCTGCCTGCCCTGCAATATGCGGGATAAAGCGTGAAGCTATAAAAAAAAACTTTAAATTCAATTTTGCAATAGGTTGTAAGTGCGCCACAAATCGCGAACTAATCCAGCCTTAAATAAATATACTCCACGATAGTACTCCAAAGCCAATTATTAAAGCCTCTCTATAGATTTTATATTCTTATCACGATTTATTATATCGATAAGAGCATTTGAACTAAAATAGATTGTGTCGTCAATGCAAATAATTATGAGCACTTTACTACATTGAATTATATTATTTCAGAAAATAGTTCTATTATGAATGTTCCGTCATCTCAACACGCAAGTGCCTCGAAAAAGGCGGAAAGCGGAGCCGAAGAAAGCAGGGACTAACCAACGGAGTGTCTTAACACTAGATTCCCACAGTCCCTGCAGTTCCCTCTGCCTACCCTGCCATGTGCGGGATAAAGCGTGAAGCTAAAAAAAAAAAAAAATGAATGTACTTTTTTAGAATTACTATTACACGTTATTTTTTTAAAGCTTTACATGGTTTTCTAGGGCTAATGGAATGAAGTATTAAGACACTCTGTCACGTGCCTTTTTGACATAGAACTGAACGTTGCGTTGGAATTGAACCCGCAACCATCACGTTTACATACAGATGCTATCCGCTCAATACATATTTAAAATATTTTCTGGTTAGAAAAATGCGATTATTAGTCTTACAACCCTGTTTCATTTTTAACTTCAATACAGTTCATAAATGAATTACATATAAAAAATCTACTTTACTAAGAACGTATACAAACTTAAGCACAATTACAAGCTTATAAGCTTTCAAAAGCATCTGTATTTTAATTGTAATTAATATTATTTAAATATATTTAAATGTAATATATTTACAGATACAATGAAAAGACATAAAGCAGGCGTCAAATTTCACGATCCAAATCATAAGACGAACGTGACATCATCTGAGAACGTTCCTTTAGTGGATGTCACTGATCACGATCCTAAGGTATATAAAGTTAAAAGCCTTTTAAGGCCTTTTAAACTGTTTTCTTCTTCTTTTTTCGTTGTTTCTGTTTCATCTCATTGTTTAGAAATATTGGTATTTCGAGAAACTTTTCTTTCTCTCATCTCTTATCTTGACTAAATATCTTTTTGAACTGAAGTGAATCATATAATATGTAAAAAATGTAAAAAGAGGTTATAGTTAAGATTTTATATTTAACTGAAAAAAGGTTCTAATGTAAAATATATATTTGTATTATGATGTATCAAGAACATTTGTACTGAGAACGTGTGGAAATTCTAAGATGAAATTGTCAGCGTATATGTATATATTAGATCTACAATATCGTGAAATAATAAGCTTAACGCGAGGAGATACAATAAACCCGAGTTTGAGTCACACTTGGCTGGCATATAATATATAATTACTACATAGTAACATAATATAGTACATACATATATAACAATAGAATAGAGAAAAACAGAAAATTACTATTCCATACTTATATTTACATTATTCTTATACTCTCATTATGTAAATCACATACAAATATATGTTTGTGAACAAAAACATATACATATTTGCACACAGATATATCTATGTACAAAGTTTCATATGATATTTAATTAAATATTTTCTCAGGAACTTAGACAGATTCTAGAAAGATTACATGCGATACGTGAAGCGGCTAAGATTGAGGCATTAAAGTACTATCACCCGCCATCCCACCTTGTGTCTTTACCCGCCCTGCATAGGCATAGAGATACTAATGTGGATCGAGATGAACGACGATGGTTGTCTTTCAAAGGTAATAGAGTACTAGCTTTATAATACTTATGTACATTTATGTGGTTTACACTGTATCCCGTATATATCAGGGTATACAGGGAACCTAGGGAATCTAGGGAACCTAGGGAACCAAGGAAACCTTGGTAATCTGACCTGAAAAAAAATAATAAAAATGTAAGTAAGTGCGACGATTGTGGGTTTGATTCCCAGTCAGAGAAACACTTCTGGTAAACAAATCTGGTACGAGGACTAAACACGGCGGTTTATTTTGACGTATAGTGTCTGGAAAGCGTGGAACGGAGTGTCTTAACACTAGGTTCTCACGGTCCTCTGCCTACCCTGCTATAAATGGGAGAAAGCGTGAATTAAAAAATAACATTTTTGCAATATTGGATACTATTAGACGTAAAATCTAATCAAAAGTGGAAAGTGGAATGCAAAGGAAATTTCCACATATAAGCACATATAAATATTTATATGAACGATAAGCCAAAGTAAATATCCTAAATGTTCTAACAAACGGTACAAGCTAGTATTTGTTAATGATAAAAATGTAATAATATAGTATATAAAAACACGGTGTATTGAAATATATGTACTTATCAATGAATTTTATCACGTCCATATTTAATATGTTACATTCTGAAAATATAGCAAAAAAAAAAAAAAATATATATGTATATATATATATATATATATATATATATATATATATATATATATATATATATATATATATATATATATATATATATATATATATATATATATATATATATATATAATATATATATATATATATATATATATATATATATATATATATATATATATATATATAATATATATATATATATATATATATATATATATATATATATATATATATATATATATATATATATATATATATATATATATATATATATATATATATATATATATATATATATATATATAGGTTTATTTATCAAGTTATTTTTTTATACCTTCACGCTTTATCCGGATTTGGAACGAAAAATGGGAATTGAACCTACATTACAATCAACAACGATCTCACTATACTATTATGAACTTATATCTTTTCGCAGACTTGGACGGCAACATCAGCGAACCATTACAAGTAAACACAACAAACAAACACACGAAAAACATATCTATAACTACAGACAGTAACAAAGACGTGTCTAATGCAAGTATTGATAACCTTATCAGTACTGTGCCTATAAATGACAATAAGACAATGGAAAGTGTGATAAGAAATGACACTTATGTCAAAGTAAATATTAGCACTTATGGGGATGTATCGGTAAGTCGCTGTAGTGTAATGTGAGATTAAGTTAAGCTATTCCTTTAAAATTATTTACGCACATACACACACACACACCGGTTTACGCTTTATCCTGCACATGGCAGGGTAGGCAGAGGAAACTGCAGGAACAGTGGGAGCCTTAGTTTTAAGAAACTTCGTTCCTCGCACACCACTTTTTTTACAGATTATTTACAGTCGAAATATTTTCTTATTAAAATAAAAGGTAGATGGATCTTTTGATTTTTATTTTGATCGCTCTGGAAACTAGGCAAGCCTGGTGTTGCCACCTAACACATAATTCTCCAAAAAAGTACAGAAATCAGAGAACGGAGTATCTTAACACTAGGTTTCCACTATGAGTAGGATAAAGCGTGAAGCTAAAAAATACCTTTTAGTGTATTTATGGGCTAAAAGAAAAAGCCCTTGCATAAAAGAAAATGCTTGAAAATTAATAAATTAGTATAGTACAAAAAAATCTAATACTTTAGAACAAGACAAGTGGTTTTTTTTACTATTTTATTCCAACATTGGCCGTAGTATCGCAGTGGGATAGCGTCTGTCTGTCAAGGCAGTTGTGTGTTCGATCCTAAAAAAGTATCTACCTATCCCGCCATGTATGATATAGAGCGTAGAGCTGATAAAAACTCATAAAGAAATAAGCAGGCATATAGGCTCACATCTAACTAATACAATACGATAAAAAAATTATCTGCAAATAAATCATAATATATAAATTCCTAATATAATATATAAATTCCTATAAAAAATAAATTCCTAAGCGTGGAAAATTTTCTCACTACACTTTATCTCTTATCAGAGATGTAAAAGCAATTAATTTCGCTGTGTTAACCCATTGAGAGTTGTTTCAAAGATTAACATTTAAACAGAACTATTAATTAAATCTGAGGACCGCGTAATGACTGCCTGTAAACGCGACGGTTTGTGGGTTCGATTCCCACTCGGGGAAGATGGAATTATGGATTTTCCATTTTCCTTTCTCGGTTCCTGCGTTTGCATACGCTACTATGAGCGAGATAAAGCTTTAATAGAACGTAGCTTATTAAACTTGAAAGTTGTGTAATCTTTCAGCAATACCCAATGACCAAATATATATTAATATTTGTGAAAATATTAATAAAAATTAAGTGAATTTTATTATAGCAAAGAATTAAAAACTGCATTTGAATCGGTTACACAATAAAACATACACTAAATCTTATTCTAAGCCTAAATTAAATATAATATTTGCTTACTTTACTTAAAAGAACATTCATACAGTAAAAATATTAATAATTATTGTTTGATATCCATCTATCACACTATAGATGGTAGTAATATGACCTATTATCTGTAGGCATAGTAACCGCTTATCGGCGTTCGTGATTATTTTACTTGTTACTTGTTTAAATATAGATAGCGATCTACAACATATCTCTAATATGTTGACGAGGATTAGATATAGCGGCACAGCGGCATGTTAGACTAGTGTGGGTTCGATGCCCAATTGGAGGAATTAATTGTTTTAATTTAACCTTTGTTAAAAAGATAGCTTTACGGTACTTAATAATATTTTTGATTTTCTCGATTTTTATATATAATTTTATTAATATACTCAATCTTTATATATATTATAATATGCGATGGTTTGTGGGTTCGATTTCCACTCAGGGAAAATGAAATTTTTCTTTTCTATTTTCTTCGCTCTGCCAACTAGGAAAAACGTGATGTTGAGTTCCGCCACTAAATACACAATACCTCGAAAAGGTAGAAAGCAGGAAACGGAGTGTTTTAACACTAGGTACCCACAGTTCTTCCTGTTCCCTCTGCCTATCCTACTATGAGCGGGATAAAGCGTGAAGTTAAAAAGAAATAATATATTAAATTATTAATATTATATTAAATTAGAGTTAATAATAATATTTTAAATTTATAAATAAATAGCAACACACGCAATGCCTCGAAAAAAGGCGGAAAGTGAGGATGGAGAAAGCAGGGACTAAGCAACGGAGTGTCTTAACACTAGGTTCAAACGGTCCCTGCAGTTCCCTCTGCCTACCCTGCCATGCGGGATAAAGCGTGAAGATAAAAAATATAATAAATAGATTAATCACGTATATTATCAGTCATAAATGTTTTTGTGTATTTATTTAGATATGCCGTGTACTTACTTAAATATGACGCGAATACAAGTGTCAAAATTAAGTAACAGTAATTTACTCCTTTTCCTTTTACAGAATAATAAAGAAGAGACGACTTCTAAAGAAGTGTTCGAAGATGTATTAAAACAGTTGGAATCACTTGGAGATAAAGGCAAGAGAGTGTTGGTTCGACTCCGGGAGCGGATAGCTTCTAATGAAAATCAGGTGACATTACTAGCGCAATGTTTATATATAATAAAAGTGTATTTTTTATATGTCTTCACGCTTTATCCTGCACATGGCAGGGTAGACAGAGTGAACTAGTATTAAGACACCCTGTTACTTAGTCACTGCTTTATCCGTCCCAGTATTCCGTATTCCACCTTTTTCGAGGCATTGCATGTTGAATGGCGAAACTCGACGCAGCGCTTCGCCTAGCTTCCAGAGCGAAGAAAATGGAAATAGAATAATCCATCTTCCCCGAGTGGGAATCGAACCCACAGCCGTCGCGTTTACAGGCAGACGCTACACCTTTGCGCCACGACGGTCCTCAATAATGTATTCAATAGTTTAGTTGACAATATTGTAAAATATTTAAAGAAAAATAGCAAAAAATGTAGTTTATTTTTCATTTAATACAAAGATACATCATTGCCCACTTTCCACCTTAAAAAAAACTGAAAGCGGGGAACAGAGTGTCTTAACACTATTTCTACACGGTTCCTGCGATTTCTACCCTACAATAATATAAAAATATAAATATATAATACGGTTTGTGGATTCGATTCCTACTCGAGGAAGAATAATCATTTTCATTTTCTTCACTATGACTCCAACGTAACACGCAAAGGCTCAAAAGGCGAAGAGTGGGGAACTAAGCGCATTATTATTTGGTGTCTTTTACCCTCCTACAATGCATAAAAAGCTAAATGAAATAAATATATTTTCACATTGATTGCATTTAAAGCCACAAATCTCTTCTTAACAATATAGTTTTAACGTCTAACATTTGTAAGCAATATCGAAGAACTCAAATTTCTTAACAACAGTCAACAGAAGCCGCTACCAACAGTGACGAGCAA